>JAJOOR010005319.1:0-70027 GCA_036250505.1 Solanum acaule | reverse complement strand
TGAAAACATTTACTCTTTGGAAATACATAGTTCTCATATAATATTTTGAAGAAAATGAACTTCATTATTACTCTTACTCAACACAATGCTCAAGTCTTAAAACAAGTTTAAAACATTTGTAAAATACTTTTGGAAAGACTCTAAGAACTCTCTAGACTTGGCTCTTAACTTTCCTTGAATTTGAATTTGTGGGTTCAAGGTTATGATTCATGTTTATGGATGATTTCTAGTTGTTTAGAAGTCATTTAGAATAGTTAGAATCGATAGGAAGTGATAGTACACTTTAGAAGGACTCAGACGGGCTAAACGACAGAAAACGGGTGGAGGTAGGCGACCCTGGCGCAGGGCGCCAGCCCCTAAATTTTAGAGACCCCAAAATGGCGCACTTCTGGCGCGCCTCCCCAGCCCCTCTGGCGCATCTGGGGCGCGCCGCGCCAGGCTTCCCCCAAGTGTTCCCGATGAATTTTTCAACTCATTTTCTGACCTTACTTAGACTAGCTTCAATTATTTTTCTCAATTTTTCTTTAGATTCAATTACCAATTCATGTTCACAAGAATATACTCAAAAACAACTCTTTAAATCAACACGATTTCCTCAAGAACTCATCAATCTCATCCCAATTCAAGAACGAAAGCAAATTCAACAACACTAATCAAGAACATCAAACTTTCAACTTTCTAGGACGAAATTACGCTGAAAAATAACACGATTGGTGCTTGGGAGAACGAACCCAACACTATGTGAACTCACATACCTCGTTAGGGATCAACCCTTGGCGAAATCCTCAACGAAACCTCAAGAACTTGATGAAATTTTGACATTTCTCCTCTTTTCTCTTCTTGAACTCTTTTCTAAGAACCCTAGCGTGAATTGTAATTGCATAAACTGAACCAATTCAGTTTAGACCCCTAATTAATTACTAAAAATGAAATAAATCTGATAGGGTAAGGAAAAGACCAAAATACCCCTCTTAAATCTGGGTAACTTTCCTTAAATAGACAGCCCAACTTCAAACGAGCATATCTCCCTCATACGAGCTCGACACTTAGCAAACTTAGTGGGGTTGGAAAGAGAATTCCAAGACCTTTCATTTGATATCGTATAGACCACCTAACTCATCCTGTACTGAAAGTTATGGTCATTTGAAGTTGACCCAAAACTCATAACTTAAGCTTAACTTGCAAAATTTCAGATTTTGCTCTTTTCAAACTAGTTCTTTCTATTTCTAGTTCTTTCTAAGGCGGGTTGTTACAATTTCGGTCAAGTGTGATGATCGATCTAGGTTTTGAGGCTTTCGTTTTGAGTCGTTGTAATTAGACATTTTAGCCTTTAAGTTTTCCTTATGGTTTGACTTTGGTCAACTTTCTTGGTAAACACACTCGGGATCGAATTTTGTCCGTACCTCTAACACCGGAATGCATAGTTGGATCTAGACATTAATTTTTATCTCTTGGCTATACAATCATGAATGATTATTGACTACTAATTTCCTTTCACTTCAATGAAGTTTAAAAAGTTTCTTAACAGAACATCTTTTACATCATTCCACAACGAGATAATTCTAAAATTCTCCTTCATAATATTGAATGGCACTATGAATCTTTTATTTTGAGTACCTAGGAAATATGTTTCTCTTTTGATGCAAAATACTACAGCCTATATCAAAAATAACGATTAGAGTGCATTTCTAATTTCTCTCCATGATTCCCTTTAGCCAAAAGTTAAACCCCACTATCTTGTGGGTAGTTTAATTTTCCTTTTAACTATTTTATAAAGAAAAACAATACTAATACATAAATCAATTTTCATATCTCTTGATGATAAAAGTAATGTTGTATTAGTTTAGAAACTTAATTATGTCTTCTTTGTTGTATTATTTTTCTGTCTTTTATAAAAAATTCAGTTTAATTACTCAGGCATCAAAGATATATATCAGAAACAACTTTATATTGATGGCCTATGTATCGAGTAAGCAGTACAAATATAATTAATAACCAATAATCAACCTATATTCAATACACATAAATTTTCCAAAACTATGAAGTTCGAGCTGATCTATTAGTTTACATAGAAGCATGATAGCTTACATTTAATATCATTAAAAGTGGATTGTAATAATGTTTTAATCAAGCTAATTAAGTGATAAGAAAGAAAAAGAAAATTTGTGACCCCGTTCAATTCACTTACATTTAAATGATAAAAAGACTTGGGATGGCAATGGTGGCATGGGGGTGGGCGGATTTGTCTTTTATGTAGGTGCAAGGTGGGGCAAGTTGAATTATTTCAAAAAGAATTTAGTATGGATTGCAGGTCCCAAAACAATATTTTGAAAGAAAGATATCTTAAGTCTCAATGAGATACCTAAGAATACCTTGATTTTAAGAAGAAATATTAAGTCAAATAATCTCAAAATTTCAATTAATACATCTACTCCCTCCAATCTATTTTACTTGTATTCCTCGCTTAAAATAGATGATTCATAATTTAGTCAAATTTTCCTCCAATTAATTTGACTTTTATGTAGGTGCAAGGTGGGGCGAGTTGAATTTTTTCAAAAAGAATTTAGTAAGGATTGTAGGTCCTGAAACAATATTTTGGAAGAAAGATTGCTTAAGTCTTAATGAGATACCTAAGAATACCTTGATTTTAAGAAGAAAAATATAGTCAAATAATCTCAAAATATAAATTAATACATCTACTCCCTCCAATCAATTTTACTTGTATTGCTCGCTTAAAATAGATGGTTCATAATTTAGTCAAATTTTCCTCTAATTAATGTTTTTTCTTAAAAAATCATGTACAAAATTAAATATACTTTGTTTACTCCAAACAGACCCTAAGTGAAATTTTGAGGCTTTTTCATTGTTCAAAATAATTGAATTGCTCAAAGTTCAAGATGGATATTTGATTTTTTCCCCCATATTTTCCCTTTCCTTTGATGAAGTTTTATATTTTTTAGGAGATAAATTGCTCTACTTGCAAAGTTATATTTATGATTTCACAAAAGACAATCGTGGAAAATATAATTCAAATTATATTCTTAAATTTTTTTCTTAATAGATGTACATTGCCTTATAAATTCACTTAATATGAAATAAAGAAAACGACAAATAAAATGAATCGGAGGGAGCATCTTTCTATTCAATTGGCGAGAAGTCAGCAATAACAATCCAGTAGAGACACTATCATCTAAATTACAAACACTAATGCAACAAAATGACACGATTATAAAAAATACCTAGGTTTCTAAGTCAACTAGTGCAATTTAATTTTTTACTACAATTTTCTATGATTTTATAGTGATGAATTGTTCTTTAGTCGCTATTTCAATTTAAATGATATAGTTTGAATTTTGGTCAAACTTCTTTATTTTAATTGTGAATTCGAACATACAATCTTTAAATTATTTGAAAGACAATTTACATATTTAGAAATTACATAAAAAATATTATAAGTCACAATAATTAATAATTTAAATATATTTAAAGGTCATATAAATAACTAGTACCGTACTTCCTATAAAAAATAAAATTAAACACCTAGGAGTACTTTATTTTCTTAACTAATCCAATCTGATAGTGATTTTATTCTACTAGTTCGAGCCGGCCAGGGAACAAATGTTAACTCCGCCATATTTTCTATTGCCGATCCAATTACGCAGCCACGTAAATATTCATTCCGCTGAATTCAATAAAGGAAAAAAAAAGACAAAAATTAAACAATAAGGAAGACATAATTAGTTTCTAAATTAATACAACATTACTTCTATGATCATTAGGAGATATAAGAAAATATTTCTGTATTTTTTTGTTCTTCTAAAAATCAAAAATAGAAATGAAACTATTTCTTGAAATAATTGAATGAATCAATACAATTTCACTTGCTCCCTGGCCGAGCAAGGGTGAGTTCAAGATTGAGCTCATGATGGACATGCTCCTCATTTTTATGAGGATTTTCTAGGTTATCCTCATTTTACATTGGGAAATTAGGTTTTGCTTTAGGGCCGTGATATATCCTCGCCGCCTTATCATATGCTCTTGCTTCTTCTTCTTTTGTATCAAAAGTCCCTAGCCAGACACGTACCTTTTGAATGGGGTTTGCAATATCAGCTCCGTACCTCCCCCGTGGCCTCTTCCTCACACCCCTATATCGAATCTCAGTTGGGGTTACCGTCGTTGTCATCACGATAGCTGCACCACCATTTTTTTTCTCTGCCATATGAAAATATATAGAGGGAATTTAATCTGAAAATATAGAAGGAATATTTTGTATTCAGAGAAGATTTAGTGAGTAAAAAAGAAAGAGGGGGATTGATTTATATAGCCATATCTCAAGTGATACATTTGGTCTGGTAATGAATTTACATGACATATGAGTTGTTTTAGTAAATACTTTGTACATATAAATTACTTGAATGAAAAAAAAAAGATTTTTCTAAACAAAATAGTAGAAATAATTTATTTAATTCCAAGTTCATTATTCATTAGGCTACATGTAAATATTTTAGGGTGATATTTTTTTAATTTATTTGCCAAATAAAAAATAGGTAATAAGTACTAAATTTACTTATTTTTGCAAAACAAACAGAAAAACATTTTCTTCCCTTGAATCAATATACACTCTTAGTTGACCAATATTTTTATGTTTTATAATTATAGGTGTGAATGATATATTTACATTTAATTTTTATATTTTAGTATATATCTATCATTATAGATTTGTATATTTTATTATTTCATCTTTTTCTATTTTCCTCCAACAGGCCAGTACGCCCCACCCACCCTCAACAAATAAATGGAAGTTAATAATTTTTTTGTATAAAAATCTTAAAATTCTTATTATCAAAATAACACAATAAAATTCTTATTCTTCATTTTTACACACCGGATTTTTTCTTTTTACGTTTTGTATACTATTATTTTATATTTTAATTTGTGGAATGACTTTTTAATTTATTTTAATTGATATTTTAATTATATTAAAATAAGAATAATAAATTTAATTATATCAATATTTAGTATTTCTTTTTATTTACTTTTTTTAAAATAACATATTATAATAATAATTAAAAAAAATATCATTTATGAGAACTTTTTTTGTTCTGCTTTCTAGCTCCTTGGCAATTAGAGACTAACCTCGAATTCATTGTACCAAAAGTGTCATCAAAGTTTGCACAACCTTCCATTTACCGCAAATTTAAATACATCAATTTTTTTTATTTTTTTTTTATTATTATTATTATTATTATATGTCATTAATTAAAAAGTAAAGAAAAGATTAAATATGATATAATTATATTTTACTTGATGATTTAAATATAATTTTAAAAAATCAATCCAAATAAACGAAAAACATATTTCACAAATTAAAACATAAAATAATAAAATATAAAATATAAAATATAAAATAAAATAAAGAATTCATCGGGTAAAAGTGTAGAATAAGAATTTTATCCTTCATTTTCACACAATGAATTTTTATTTTATTTTGCGTCAGTCTAATCTTTAAGCTTAATATTTTAAAGGGACAAGAATATCCCGGTCACAACCCAGACCGTCGTGATTGGCAGCCACACTAACCCTCCGGTGGGAGAACAAGTCACAATCATAATCACAATGTACATTCTCGTAATCATACAATCAAGTCATGATTCATGGCATACAATTATTCAATCATCCTCATTTACGAATAGTGTGATCAATAATGCAACATTTGCATACATACATACATTATAATGAAATAATTACAAATACATATCACACCAACATGAAATCAAAATCATCACCTACCTCGAACAAAGCTTGAATCCCCCAAGAATCTTGATTCTTCCCTTTACTGATTCTTTCTGCTTGTTCGTGGTCTACAAATAATTAATATAACACGAGGATCAATAAATGATGCCTAATTACCCGGATTAAAATCAACACTATCAACCCTAGATCAAACCAATGATCCCAATACCCAGATTAGAGCTTTTTTCAACCATAAATCCCAGATCAATCCCACCCCCATCCCACCCCCCATCGATAATCACCCATGAAACTAAGTTCTACGGATCGAAAAATGAATTCGGTGTGTGAAAACCTTACCTTTAGCCTCAAGAATGGTGGAAAACTGTCAAGAAAACACCTGGGGTCATTCCTTAGCTCTCAAGGTCGAAAAGTGCAGAATAAAACATTTTTGGGGTTTATTTCTGACTTAAGTCGCGTCTGTCCGGCCACAACGGTCCTCACCCCGCTATAGCAGCCCCTCCCTAGAAGGAAAATCCCGTCTTAGCGGCTTGCACAAAAACAGTGAGAAAATTTAAGAATTTCAAACCCCCATTTGACAACACACCTTCACCACATGACACTTTGAAAATACCCATTCACGCTAAGATCAGTTTTGGGAGTTCTACTCACCCGAATTCAATTCTGTAAAGTCTTACGGATTCCTTAAAATCTTAGCTATCTACTCATATGATGAAACTCATAATTAGATCTCATTTGTTACCAGATTTTCCTAGACCTCATAGACTCCAATTTCGTCCAAATTTGGACTAGGTTGGGAAATTCCAAGTTACTACGAAAAAGTTTTCTAACCCAAAAATTTCCCTCGTTGGCTTTTCTATAACGACGGGAATCGGTAGTTACAATAGATACCAATTTACCCATCACTCGTCCCTGAGTGACAAACTTAGGGAAAAAAATAGGCTAAAGAAAGAATGGAGTAGTACCTGAATCGACGAACAACTGGGGAAACTTGTCTCACATGTCCTTCTCAATTTCCCAAGAAGCTTCCTCAACTAGACGATGCTTCCATTGTAACTTCACTGACTTAATCTCTTTGGTCCTCAGCTTACGCACAACCCGATAAAAAATTGCAACTGGTTCCTGCTCATATTGGAGGTCTTTGTCTAACAACACTGAGTACTAATTAATGATGTAATCCCCGTCACCATGATATATCTTTAATAAGGACATATGAAATACCGGATGGACTCCAAATAAGTTAGGTGGTAAAGACAATATATACGCCACTGGCCCTACATAGTCAAGAATCTCAAATGGACCAATGTATCTGTAACACCCTGACTTTTTGGAACATCTAAATTAACTCGTACTTTTGTGGAAAGACAAATAGGGTGAGTAATACATTAAAAATGATGTGGTATGTCATATTTTAAGTGTTCAAGGGTTGTATCTCAAGTTTTGAAGTAAGGTAAGTCGCAAAATAAAAGATGGCGAAAGCTATCGTAAGTTCCTTTTTAAAGATTTCTCTTAAATTTAGGTCAAATATCTCGAATGTTTTATCCCAATATATAAAGAGTTATGGGGTCCACGACCCATTAAATTGAAGGTCTACGAGTCTAGTTTCCAACACATCAAACAGTTTGTTCATACGACTTCAGAATAGAGAGATATTCGTATTTTCGTGAGACTGCGCAAGCAGGCACGTGAGGTGGGTCCCCTAGGTCTGTGGAAGCTTATAAGATATCATCTTCTTCATTTTTATTCATTCAAACTCGTAAGAAACCCACGAAAATCAGAGAAATTTTCCTCAAATCATCCTTGTGTGTTCATGATCTCTTCTTGGCTCCTTATTGAAAATTGCCCTACTTTTCGAGCTCATCGTTTTGGTATAGTTTTCATGGTGAATTGATCGGTGTAGCTCCATGGAGGTTGTGGCAGCAGGGTTTTTTCAGTGGTTTGATTTTATTTAAGTGTTCTGGGAGTGTATAGAAAGGTAGAAACCATCTTTTATTAGTTTATGGATACCTTAGGTCTTGGATAGTAATTTACGATAGGAATCTGTATCGATTGTCGTAGTAATTCTTGTCCTTCATTACTGATTGATTTTACCTTTTTTTTAGTGTTGTAGTGGTGCGGACAGAGGTATTTTCAGCATAAATTATAAAGGAAAGGGTATGTTAAGGTTATTCCCTTCGTTCGGCATGTTTCCTTAGAGCTTGGGAGTGATATAGTAGAGTAGTTAATGTTGGTGATCTTATAGATGTAATTGTGAATGGTTGGCTGATTGAGTGGTTATAAGCCCTCATTATAGGGACTCATAATTTATTAAGAATGACCCTCTCTCGAGCAACTTACCCCGTTTCAAATGTGTTCCTCTCGGACACCCACTTATGGCGTGAATACCAGCCTACACCTTAACCCACTCACTTTCTCGAGCTGATTGTGTGGGAATGAGACTAGGATTCACTCTCTCGAGCTGAACCTCTTGTCGACCTACTCCCACCGACCATCAATTTAGTAGTTTTAGTTTTACGACCTCTCTCTCGAGCAAGCCAAAAACACATAAATAGACTTGAATTTGCAACTACAAATTCAATAAATTCATCCACAACTACTAAACAAAATCACAATTAAACTACGATTAAATTATCAGCAAGCAAGACCCAACAATTATCTTAACCCATATTCTCTAAATCACACCCCAAGAATTGGGGGCATTAGCCACACATATATAAGAGATAGAAATTTATACCAAATTGAGCTCTCATTCAACTGGGTATGAAGATTTAAGTCTTGATACATGCCAAAATTGAAGAATCCAAGAGACCCAAACCCAAATCTTGAAGATGAAACCCTTTGGATCTTCAAGTCTTCAAAACCCTCTCAAACTTAGAGCAAAAATATCAAAAAGTACTATTCTATATGAAAATTATAATAATTGTTCGACCACATAAAACTACAACTCTAACTAGTATTTATAGTTTTCATAGATTAGTGCTGCAGCGGATCATTCGGTGTCGTTAGTCGGAATCACCAATCAACTCGGCGATTCACCTTTTGGTGTAGTTCATCGCCATCTTGCACCAGCCTTCAGCATCCTCGTTCTTTCGGTCATTGGGTGACATGGTACTGCTTCGCAGAACTTCTCGGCGATGCACCGACTGCTCCCTTTTTGTGCCAACCTGATCCTTTCCTTCAGGGCTCAGCACACTGGAACAAAAGGCAAAGTAAGACCCTTCGGCGACCCGCCATGTGGACTCGACGATCCTTAGGCCTTTATTTCTTCGTTCTTTTCAGCCTTTTCGTTCCTTTTTGTGACGTAGTGTCCATGTTTTCCTTCAAACTTCAAATACCGGAAACTTAAGGGTTTCCATCAGATATTGAGATAAAATAAGCATTTGAGGACACATTTTCTATTAAAATATAGCCCTAAATGAGTCCAATTTGTGGACTCATCACTATGAACTGCCTACGGGGCTATATCGTTGCCAAAAAGGGCAATGTGACTTCTTACAAAGACAAGGGGCTACCGATAGGGGTATGTAGAATGATTTGGCACCTTCTGGGCTTATGGGGGCCTAGGTAGGTGGTATGTTGTTTGTACCTACATAGCTCATGGGGGCATGATTAGGTTGTTGTCTGATCATTATTGTCTTTTTTTAGATTCAGTAGTGGGTTAGCATGCTTATCTAATTTTGATTTCCTTACCTAATTGCTTTTGGTATATTATGATACTTGCTCATTTAGTCTATAGCCTTTCATACTCTATACATTATTTTGTAGTAACACCCCATTGCCTGGGGGTGCTGCATTCATGTATTCAGGACCCGATAGACGACCCAGTAGACCTCCTCAGTAGCAGGATTGACTTCTATCTGGTTTGCTAGCCCCTTTCCTCCGGAGCTGCTAGAGTTGGGAGGTTTGTTATCTTTTGTTGTATATATTTTTATGGGTAGGTTGGGTCCCTGTCGTTCCAATCTTTACTACTCTTAGAGGCTTGCAAACTAGTGTGTGGGGTTTACAACTACGTTACGGCCATGATGGCCTAGTTTGTTAGTTTGCTGATGCTTGTTAGCTGTTTGATGTATTGTATTAATATATACCTGCTTTCAGTTTCGCTATAGAGATTATGGTGGCCTCGACAATCCAACCAGGACTTTTGTGCTAGTTGGCTATTTCTTTATATGAACTCTTAGGAATAGCTGTTTCTTTTATAGATCTGTTGACAGGGGCCTTGTCGGCCAAGGGCTTAATTTTAAGCCGAAATATACTTGTTTGTTTTCTTGATTGTGTGTGGCTGCCATGCGCTAGTGGCAAATGGTTCAACAGGGTCGGCTCGGGCCTGAGTTCTGGCATTAGGAACCAGTTGCTCCCCTTGAGTTTGGGGTGTGACAAACTTGGTATCAGAGCAACGTTGTATCCTTGGGAGTCTGCATGTCGTGTCTAGTAGAGTCTTATTTATAAATGTGTTATGCACCACATTCGATAAGCAAGAAGCTACTGGGCATGTTAGAATTACTATTCTTATTTTTCTCACCTCGTGCTATAGAGCGGTGTCTTAAGGGTTGAGGTTTCTGGCTTATAATTGATATTTGTATGCAGATAGAGATGGTTGACACCAGATAGACCACAGCTAGCCAGGGGCTAGATATAGCTGCAGGCAAGGGTACTGGCAAGGTACCACATGTGGAGGTAGCCCATTGTGAGACCCAGGGGGATACATCTTCTCAACCCCCTATAGCTTCTCCACCGCTTCAGGAGCCTCTGAGGGCTACAGGACCCTCGACTCTACCAGCAGTACCACATCTAGTTCCTTTTATTCCATCTGACAAGGATTTCAAGAGTGCAGTATGTATGTTAGCACAGTTAGTAGCTGCACAACGCCAGCCAGTTGTGCCAGATGTTGCTGGACCTTCTGAAGGGCCCGGAAGTTCGAGAGTTCGTGATTTTCTTGCCTTGAATCCTCCAAAATTTATAGGGATAGATTGCAGAGAGGACCCTCAACACTTTGTTGATCAGCTTCATAGGATCTTCAGAGTCATGCATGCCTCAGCGACTGAGTCAATTGAGTTAGCAGCATTTCGATCGCGTGATGTTGCAGTATTTTGGTACAAAAGCTGGGAGAGATCTAGGGGAAAAGATGCATTTTTACCCACTTGGGATAGCTTTGCAGAAGCTTTCATAGATCACTATTTTCCTCGAGAGATTAGGGATGGCCGGGTGGACCAGTTTCTGAACCTCCGACAGGGCAGCATGAGTGTCCGAGAGTACGGGCTAAGATTTGATTCATTGGCAAGATATGCACCAGTATTTGTTGATACGATGCAAGACAGGGTGTGTAGATTTGTGGGAGGGGTTGACTCAGACTATATCGACGATTGTTCTACCGTTGCACTAAATAATAAATAGATATCTCACGAATTAAGGGCTTTGCACAAGGCATAGAGGATCACCGACATCTACAGTATATGAGTGAGAGGGTCGAGAGAGAGAGACAGAAGAGGGATAGGCCCGCTGGTTCACATGGAGATTTTTAGGGTAGTCCCAGACCTCGATATTCTATTAGGCTACCTAGACCTCCACCACAGTAGTTCCAGGGTAGTAGATTTGATCGTCAGGGATAGTCAGTCCCAGGTGAGGGTTCACGAGTATCAGGCTCTCAGCAGCAGAGAGGCTCAGGCCAGTCTAGGATAGCACCACGACATTGCGCTACTTGCGGTAGGATGCATTTCGGGAGGTGCAAGCAGGGTTCCACATGTTGTTATTCATGTGGACAACAGGGGGATGGGTGGATGAACTGCCCGACCATAGGTCAGGATGGTATAGGTCAGTTGATCGAGTCAGTAGTAGGTTCCTCCTCATCAGCACAGTCTACAGGCATGGACCCAAGACTTCAGCAGGTAGAGGCAGAGGCGGAGGCAGAGAGGGAGCATCTAGTTCTATTAGTGGCCAGAACCGTACATATTCACTAGCCGACCGACAGGTCTCAGAGTCATCACCAGATGTTGTGACAGGTGCATTAATTATTTGCCTTCATTGTGTATATTCTTTGATAGACCCTGGATCTACTCTATCTTATGTTACCCCATTTATTGCGGGGAAGTTATGTATCGAAGCAGAGTCATTACATCGACCATTTGATGTATCTACACCAGTTGGTGAGTCTATTATTGCTAGGAGAGTCTATCAAGGTTGAACGGTAGAAATTATCGATCGTCAGACCTCTATAGACCTGATAGAGTTAGAGATGGTCGATTTTGATGTCATTATGGGTATGGACTGGTTAGCGTCTTGTTATGCTAATGTTGAGTGTCAAAAAAAGATTGTTAGATTCCACTTTCGAGGAGAGGCAGTTCTGGAATGGAAAGGCGATACAGCAACACCGAAAGGTAGGTTTATTTCCTATCTTAAGGCGAGGAGGATGATCACTAAGGGTTGTATTTATCAACTTGTTTGCATTCATGATATAGATGCAGAACCACCGACTCTTCAGTCTATTCCGATAGTTAATGAGTTTCGAGATGTATTTCCAGACGATCTCCCTAGTATCCCTCCAGAACGAGAAATGGATTTTTCTATCGATATGCTACCAGGTACACAACTCTTATCTATCCCTCCTTATAGAATGGCTCATGCTGAGCTAAAGGATTTGAAGGATCAGCTGAAAGACTTGGTCGATAAAGGCTTTATCAGGCATAATGCTTTACCATGGGGTGCGCCAGTGTTATTCGTGAGGAAGAAAGATGGCTCACTAAGAATGTGTATCGATTATCGACAGCTGAATAAGGTGACTATAAAGAATAAGTATCCCCTTCCAAGGATCGATGACTTGTTTGATCAGTTACAAAGTGTTTAGTGTTTCTGAAAGATTGATTTAAGATCAAGGTACCACCAGATACAAGTTCGGGAGAAAGACGTTCCAAAGACAGCTTTTAGAACCTGATATGGACACTTTGAGTTCTTGGTAATGTATTTTGGATTAACTAATGCCCCAGCAGTGTTCATGGACCTAATGAATAGTATATTCAGGCCGTATCTAGACTTGTTTGTGATTGTATTTATCGATGATATTTTGGTGTATTCATGTTCAAAAGTTGAGCATGCAAATCATCTGCGAGCAATCCTTCAGGTTCTTCGAGATCGAGAACTTTATGCAAAGCTTTCTAAGTGTGAGTTCTGGTTGAACTCTGTAGCTTTCTTAGGCCATATTGTATTAGATGCAGGCATTGCGGTTGATACACAAAATATTGAGGCCGTAAAAACTTGGCCCAGACCTATAACTCTGACTGAGGTTCGTAGTTTCTTAGGGTTAGCTGGGTACTACAAAAGGTTTGTAGAGGGGTTTTCTTCACTTTCAGCACCATTAACGAAGCTAACTCAAAAAGCAGCTATGTTCCAATAGACTGAGGCTTGCGAGCATAGTTTCCAGGAGCTGAAGGACAGGTTGACATCAACACCAGTTCTAGAATTGCTAGAGGGTTTAGAAGGCTATGCGGTGTACTGTGATGCTTTTGGTGTTGGGTTGGGATGTGTTCTAAGGGTATCGCATATGCTTCAAGGCAGTTGAGGAAGCATGAGAAGAACTATCTAACCGATGATTTAGAGTTGGCTACGATTGTGCATGCGTTAAAGATCTGGAGACACTATTTGTATGGCATTCATGTTGACATCTTCACAGATCATAAAAACCTTCAATATATCTTTAGGCAAAAGGAATTAAATCTGCGACAACGTCGATGGCTTGAGTTACTGAAAGACTACGATGTGGATATTTTATATCATCCAGGAAAGGCGAATGTGGTAGGCGATGCCCTCAGTCAAAGATCTATGGGTAGTTTATCCTATTTTGGTGTTGAGAAGCGTGAGCTAGCACAAGAGCTTCATCAGTTAGCTAGCTTGGGAGCCAGATTGTTAGAGGCAGACGATAGTGGGGTCACAATTCAGGACACAACTATATCATCTATAGTTGTGGAGGTAAAATCACGGCAACAGGAGGATCCTAGCTTAGAGCAGCTCAGAGCCAAGGCTCAAGATTAGCAGTCTTTAGCATTTGATATTGCAGAAGATGGAGCCCTCAGATATAGTGGTCGATTGTGTGTTCCAGATGTTGCAGGGATTCGACATCATATTATGTAAGAGGCACATCATTCTCGTTATTCTATTCACCCTGGTTCGATGAAGATGTACCACGATATTAAGGAAATCTATTGGAGGAATGGGATGAAGAAGGACGTTACTAAGTTTGTGGCACAGTGTCCTAACTGCCAACATGTGAAGGTTGAGCACCAAAAGCCCGCTGGGCTAGTCCAGGAGATAACCATTCCTTTGTGGAAATGGGAAGCAATTAATACGGATTTTGTTACATGGTTACCTCGATCGCGTCGTAAGTTTGACTCTATTTGGGTAATTGTTGACAGACTAACAAAATCAGCCCACTTCTTACCAGTCAAGACTACTTTCACAGTTGAAGATTCTGCAGGGATTTACATCCGAGAGATTGTTAGGTTCGTACCAATATCTATTATCTCAGATAGAGGAGCACAATTTACCGCTAACTTCTGGAAGCCTTTCCAGAAAGTATTTGGGACGCAAGTTAATCTAAGTACCGCCTTTCACCCTCAGACAGATGGCCAAGCTGAACGCACCATTTTAACACTTGAGGACATGCTACGAGCATGCATGCTGGACTTTAATGGAAGTTGGGATGACCACATATCTCTTATTGAGTTTGCATACAATAATAGTTATCATTCTAGCATCGGGATGGCACCTTTTGAGGCTTTGTATTGGTGAAAATGTAGAGCCCCCATTGGGTGGTTCAAGGTAGGTGAGTCAGGGTTGATTGGACCTAACCTAGTACATCAAACAGTTGAGTAGGTTAAGCTCATTCGGGAGAGGTTACTAACAGCTCAAAACCGACAGAAGTCATACTCAGATGTGCGACGAAGGTACTTAGAGTTTTGTGTCGATGATTGGGTATTCTTAAAAGTCTCGCCTATGAAAGGTGTTATGAGATTTGGCAAGAAAGGCAAGCTTAGTCCAAGATTCCTTAGGCCATACCGAATCCTTTAGAGAGTAGGACAAGTGGCTTATGAGTTAGAATTGCCTTCGGGGCTAGAATCTGTTCTTTCAGTTTTCCATGTATCGATGCTACGAAAGTGCAAAGGAGACCTTTATTGGGTTGTCCCAGTTGATGATGTTCAGATCACAGTGGATTTGTCCTACGAGGAAACTCCAGTTGCCATATTAGATCAAAAGGTCCGTAAATTGAGGACCAAGGAGGTGGCTTCGGTTAAAGTATTGTGGAGAAACAAGAATAGAGAAGAGGTGACTTGGGAAGCTGAGGATGACATGATGTCCAAATATACTCACTTGTTTCATACCCCAGGGTGATAGCATATCAGTTTATATTAGTGAAGTAAGGTAATATACCTATCTAATTTTTTATATTATTGCTTATTATTATGGTTGTTGTCATTGTATTTTTGCTCGCATTGTTATTGTGGAGCTATAGTGCTTAGCTATTTATGTCGTCCTGTGAGATGCCTAGGTTAGAATTTTTGTGTTTCAGGTTCTGGATAGTCACATTCACAAAGGATACTTTGGCAACTCCTAAGCACATAACTGTGTGACTCAGATTTTTCATTCGAGGATGGATGTTTCTAAGGGGGGAAGGATGTAACACCCCAACTTTTCGAAATGTCTAAATTAACTCGTACCTTCGTGAAAATACAAAGAGAGTGAGTAATACATTAAGAATTATGTGGTATGTCATATTTTAAGTGTTCAAGAGTTGTATCTCAAGTTTTGAAGTAAGGTAAGTCGCAAAATAAAAGTTGGCGAAAGTTATCGCAGGTTCCTTTTTAAAGATTTCACTTAAATTTGGGTCAAATGTCTCGGATGTTTTCTCCCAATCTATAATGAGTTACGGGGCCCACGAACCATTAAATCGAATGAATACGAGTCTAGTTTCCAACACATCAAACGATTTGTTCATACGACTTCAGAATAAAGAGATATTTGCATTTTCGCGAGACTGCGCGAGCAGGCACGTGAGGTGGGTCCCCTAGGTCGGTGGAAGCTTATAAGATATCATCTTCTTCATTTTTCTTCATTCAAACTCGTAAGAAACCCATGAAAATCAGAGAAATTCTCCTCAAATCATCCTTGTGTGTTCATGATCTCTTCTTGGCTCCTTATAAAAAATTGCCCTACTTTGCGAGCTCGTCGTTTTGGTATAGTTTTCATGGTGAATTGATCGCTGTAACTCCGTGGAGGTTGTAGCAGAAAGGTTTTTTCAGTGATTTGATTTTATCCAAGTGTTCTGGGCGTGTAAAGAAAGGTAGGAACCATCTTTTATTAGTTTATGGATACCTTAGGTCTTGGATAATAATTTACAATAGGAATCCGTATTGATTGTCGTAGTAATTCTTGTCCTTAATTACTAATTGATTTTACCTTTTTTTTAGTGTTGTAGTGGTGCGGACAGAGATATTTTCAGCATAAATTATAAAGGAAAAGGTATGTTAAGGTTATTCCCTTCGTTCGGCATGTTTCCTTAGAGCTTGGGAGTGATATAGTAGCGTAGTTAATGTTGGTGATCTTGTAGATGTAATTGTGAATGGTTGGCTGATTGAGTGGTTATAAACCCTCATTATAAGGACTCATAATCTTTTAAGAATGACCCTCAGTTAGGAACGACTTGGAAACTATATATATATATATATATATATATATATATATATATATACACATATTATTTATAGCTAAATTGGTCGCCTTTAGCTTATTCAATTGTTTGTTGTTGCCCTTGGGGCTATTGTGGTTAGCTATTGAACTATGAACTGCCTATGAGGGCTATGATGTTGTCTAATAGGACTCTGTTATTGCCTAAGAGGGGCTATGTGTTTCCCACAGGGCTATATTGATGCCAAAGAGTGTTACGTGTTGCCTACAGGGTAATTTTGATGCCAAAGAGGGCTATGTGTTGCCTACAGGGCTTTGTGATGCAAAAGAGGGCTACGTGCAGCCCAAAGAGCTATAATGTTGCCTAAGAGGGCTATGCATTGCCTACGGGGCAATATCATTGCCAAAAAGGTCTATGTGACTTCTTACAAAGACAAGGGGCTATTGATAGGGTTATGTAGATTGATTTGGCACCTTTTGGGCTTATGGGGGCCTAGGTAAGTGGTATGTTGTTTATACCTACCGAGCTTATGGGGGCTTGGTTAGGTTGTTGTTTGATCATTATTGTATTTTTTTAGATTCAGTAGTGGGTTAGCATGCTTATCTAAATTTGATTTCCTTACTTGATTGCTTTTGGTATATTATGATACTTTCTCATTTAGTTTATAGCCTTTCATACTCTGTACATTATTTTGTACTGATGCCCCATTGCCTGGGGGCTCTGCATTCATATATGCAGGACCCAACAGATGACCCAATAGACCTCCTCAGCAGCAGGATTGACTTCTATCTGGTTGGCTAGCCCCTTTCCTCCGGAACTGCCAGAGTTGGGAAGTTTGTTAGCTTTTGTTGTATATATTTTTATGGGTAGGCTGGAGCCCTGTCCCGCCAATCTTTACTAGTCTTAGAGGCTTGCAGACTAGTGTGTGGGGTGTACAACTACGTTACGGCCATGCTGGCCTAGTTTATTGGTTTGCTGATGCTTGTTAGTTGTTTGTATTGTATTGATATATACCTGCTTTCAGTTTCACTATAAAGATAATGGTGGCCTCGACGGCCCAATCAGGACTTTTGTGCTAGTTGGTTATTTATTTATATGAACTCTTGGGAGTAGCTGTTTCTTTTATAGATCTATTGACATGAGACTTTCTGGCCGAGGGCTTAATTTTAAGTCGAGATATACTTGTTTGTTTTCTTGATTGTGTGTGGCTGCCATGCGCTAGTAGAAAACGGTTCAACAGGATTGGCTCGGGCCTGAGTTCTAGCATTAGGAGCCAATTGATCCCCTTGAGTTTGGGACGTGACAGTATCTATGACTAAGTTTGCCCTTCTTGCCGAATCTCATTACCCTTTTCATGGGTGATACCTTAAGAAGAACTTTCTCACAAGTCTGGAATGTCATGTCTCTTACCTTATGGTCTGCATACTTTTTATGTCTACTCTAGGCTGCTAAAAGCTTAGCTTGAATACTCCTCACTTTATCTTGAGCATCCTTCAGTAAGTCAATCCCCAAAGGTTTTACATGTCCAGCCTCGAACCATCCTATGGGTGATCTACATCCTCTCCCATAGAGTGCCTCAAACGGTGCCATATCTATGATGGAGTGATAATTATTATTATAGGAGAACTCACACAACGGTAGGAACTTATCCCAATGCCCTCCAAAGTCAATCACACATGCCCTCAACATGTCTTCTAACACTTGAATAGTCCTCTCTGACTGCATGTCCGTCTGTGGATGGAAAGATGTACTAAAAGTGAGTTGTGTGGCCAATTCATCATGTTACTTCCTCCAAAACTTGGAGGTAAACTGCATACCACGGTCTCAGATAATAGAAAGGGGCATCCCGTGCAACCTCACGATCTCTTTCACATAAACCTTAGCCAATTGTTGAGCCTTATAATCTATTTTGACGGGAATAAAATGGGCTGACTTAGTCAATCTGTCAACCACTATCCAAATAGAATCAAACTTCCCCAAAGTCTTGGGAAGACCAACCAAAAAATCCATAGCTATCCTTTCCCACTTCAATTTCGGAATTGGCATTCTCAGAAGGAAACCTGCCGGCCTTTGATGCTCATATTTTATTTGTTGGCAATTTTGACACTTAGCCACAAACTCCGCAATATCCTTCTTCATGCCAGACCACCCATAGAGTTGCTTCAAGTCTTGGTACATCTTGGTCACACCCAGATGGATTGAATACCGCGAACCATGAGATTTTGTCAACAATTTTTGGATCAAGTCATCTACTCAAGGAACACAAATCCTTCCTTTGAAACTAAGCACCCTTTCCGCATCAAGAGTGATTTCTTGTGCCTTGCCCGACACTGTTTTATTTCTGAGCTCTTTCAAACTGTCATCCTCAACTATTTGGCCTTGATCTCCTCAATGAACTTGACCCTTACCTCAATGCTAGCTAACACCCCACTTTTCTCTGAGATGCCGAACGACGTGAACTTAGATTCCAAAGTTTGGATTTCCTTAGCCAAAGGTCGCTTAGTTACACTTAAGCAAGCTAAACTACCCATACTCACCGCTTTTCGACTTAGTGCGTCTGCCACTACATTAGCCTTACCCAGATGATATTTGATGGTCACATCATAATCCTTGAGTAACTCTATCCACCTTCGCTGCCTCAAACTCAGATCCTTTTGACTGAACACATGTTGTAGACTACGATGATCAGTAAACACTTCACATTTGACACCATAAAGGTAATGCCGCCAGATCTTAAAAGCAAACACTACCGCTGCCAATTCCAAATCATGTATTGGATAATTCCTCTCATGCACCTTCAACTGCCGCGATGCCTAAGCTATAACATTCTTATCCTACATTAGCACATCACCCAAACCCGAATGGGAAGCATCACAATAATATATAAAATGTTTACCTTCCACTGGTAGAGCTAGAATAGGCGTTGTGGTCAAAAGAGCCTTGAGCTTTTGAAAGCTCTCATAACACTTCTCAATCCACTCAAAGGGTACCTCTTTCTTGGTCAACCTTGTCAGATGTGTGGCAATAAAAACAAAGTTCTTCACAAATCGACGATAGTAGCTAGCGAGCCCCACAAAACTCCTATCTTCAGCCACAGAGCTAGGCCGAACCCAATTCTTAACCGCTTCAATCTTTTGGGGATCTACCATTACCCCTTATTTTGAAACTACATGCCCCAAAAAGGCATCCAAAGTCAACCAAAATTCACACTTAGAAAATTTCGCATACAACTTTTGTTTCCCAAGAACACCTCGAACAATATGAAGTTGGTCGGCATGCTCATCCTAACTTTTCAAATACACCAAAATATCATCAATAAAGACTATAACAAACGATTCAAGAAATGGTTTGAACACACCATTCATCAAACTCATAAAAGTTGCATGCGCATTTGTCAATCCAAACGACATAACTAGGAACTCGAAGTGTCCATAGCGGGTTCTAAACGCCGTCTTGGGCACATCCTCAGGCCTAATTTTTAACTGATGGAAACCAAATCATCTATTCAAGGCAATGGGTACTTTTTTCAAATGGTGACCCTATTCAATTACCGCTAATCTATACACATCCTCATACTGCCATCATTTTTCTTAAAAAACAATATCGGAGCACCCCACGGGGAAGCACTAGGATGGATAAAACCTTTATCAAGAAGTTCTTGGATTTGAGCATTAAGCTCTCTCAATTCTACCGGAGCCATGTGATATGGAGGGATAGAAATGGGGCGGTACCAGGTTCCAAATCAATGCAGAAATCTATATCTCTATCCGGAGGCATACCAGGCAAATCAGTAGGAAACCCTTCTCTAAATTATGACACCATAGAAATAGACTCAACAGAGGGAGATTTGACCTCAACATCCCGAATATGAGCCAAATAAGCCAAACAACCCTGACCTACCAGTTTCCTTGCCTGAATGGAGGATATGATCTTAGCTGGCTAGGCTTGTACACCCTTTCCCACTCAAACTTTTTCCTACTCGGAATCTCTAGAGTCACAGACCTAGTGTTACAATTCAACACAACATAATAGGGGGACAACCAAGTCATGCCTAAGATTATATCAAAGTCAGTCATATCCAGAATAACCAAATCAGCCCAAGTCAGAAAACCCATAAACAAAATAGTACAAGCACGATAGACATGGGTGACTATGACAGACTCTCTAATTGGGGTAGAAACATGGATGGGGGCATTAAGTATATCACAAATCATATCAAATTCTGAGGCAAATCACATAGACACATAACAATAATTAGAACCCGGATCAAATAACACATTAGCTATTTGGTCACAGACAAGAATTGTACCTGTGATCAATGCGTCAGACGCCTCCGCCTCAATCTTGCTCAGAAAGGCATAAGACTAAGCCTTGTCATCATGACAGGTGACTTCCCTGCCTGGCTGCACTGTACGTCTGCCTGCGTTACAATTTCCCCTACCTTCGCGGTCTAGCTGATTTCTTCCTCGCCCACCTTGTGGATGCCCTCGACCATTATTACCATTTCTTGCGGGTACCACTACTCTAGTCTGTTGCTGTGCGGAATCCATCATGCGCGGGTGGGGACAATCTCTCGCCATATGCCTAGGTTCTCCATAGTTATAGCAAGTGTGATCAAAAGATAGCCTACTGCCCGCCGAAGGTGCGGGTCCCTGGCTATCCCGAATCAAATTCTGAGGTGGAGTTCTCGATTAATTACCTGTAGAAGCAGGCATAGCAGATTGAATTGGTCGGGCTGCAAGAGTCGTCCTTCCTGAACCTCTGGAGTAAGAACCCTGAAAGTTACCTGAATTCTTGGCTTTCTTAGCCAATGTTTTAGCTTGACTATCTAGCCTCACCCCCTCCACTTTCTTCACAAAATACGTTACCGCATTGAAGCTTTTTCCTGCAAAGGTCATATGAACAGATAATACTTGCAATTCAGAATTTAGTCCCTTAACAAATAGGTGGATCCTCTCTTCCTCAGTAGTCACAAATTGCGTAGCATATCCAGATAAAGCATGGAACTTGGCCTCATAAGTAGCCACAGTCATACCACCTTGCTCCAAAGCTATGAACCCATCCTTTTTATGATCTCTCAAAGTCCGGGGTACATACTTCTCCAAGAACAGAGCATGAAACTGGGTCCAAGTAGGTAGGGGTAAAACTAAATATCTGCATTCCACATAAGCTCTCCACCACTGCTTAGCCTCAATCTAGGATGAACTGATATGCATCCACACTCTCGGAACCATGGAACACAGGCGGTTTCAACTTCAAGAACTTAGTCAACATCGCATGTTCATTACCAGTCATAACAAGACCCAACAAAGGACGGAAGAAAACATCAGTTCCTATAGTTCCACCTACCTTGGGAAAGTGATAGCAATAGGGGGATTGGCGGGAGCTTGAGTTGCTTGAATAGAGGGAAGCACTCCAGGACCAACCAATCCTTTCAGGAACGACATAATATGTTGAGCTAATAGTGGGTCTAAGGGAGGAATACATGTAGTCCCAACCTGCACCTCTTCCTCTTGTCCAACATTCTCCTCATTCTCAACCTCTACATTTTCCTCTACCTCTTCATGATGCGCAGGAGGGGCCTCATTTCTAGGAGCATTATCAACTAGTGCTCCATCCCTATTAGGCGCCACCCTTCCTCGGCCTCTACCCCTTTCTCTTCTTCTACTCCTACCTCGACTGCGACCTCTTGTTGCAGATTCCTTAGTTGGCGCGTTGACGGGAGCTACAGGCCTGACGTCGTTGAACCTAATGTTAACCATTTGTGGACAGAAAAGTGAAGGAGATTAGATACTAATTCGAATCGCCAGATACCAATTGGAATCAAGTTATAGCACGAAAGGGGTACAGACGTCTCTGTACCGTTCCGCAAGACTCTATTAGACTCATTTTGGTACATCGAGACCAACGAACCTAGGGATCTTATACCAACTTTGTCACGACCGTCGTGATTGACTTCCACACTAACCCTCCGGTGGGAGAACCATTAATAATAATTAGCTAACAAAGAACTACACAACTTAATCAAAACTAAGGCATTTAAAGATACAGAAGTAGGTTTAAATGCTAAAGGAAATATAAGGAGTTTCCATAAACTCCAATAAAGTCTAACAACCAAATGCGGAAATAATGCCTAGAACCTGAAAGTCAATGTACCAAAACTCTAAAAAGGATCATAAGTCTAAGGAAATGGGTACAACCCAATTAAACATAAGAAAATCTAAAGTACTAGTCTAAGTCTGAAGATGTGGACATAAACAAAAAGAGAACTCGTGGCAGCTCGGAAGAACTGCCTTACCCTTGAATTCGAGTCGATCACTGGTCTTCTAAACAAGGTTTGTTAGTAGCCGCCTGAAGATTCCCTGTACTCAACAAAGAAAGAGCAAGTGCAATATCAGTACACAACCACAGTGTGCTGGTAGAATCACGCGGCTATCCTAATAGGCAAAACATATATAAGTCATTACAACAATAATAAACATGCATACACCGAACATATACAATATCAATTATTACTTACGAACAACGTACAATTTCACAATCTCAAAGATATACTGATATGACAAGTCATTGGTCTTCTCACGGAACCAATACCCAAACTGTTAGTGTACCTATACGTGGTACCCGATCTAAGTTAGTGTGCCAGATGTAACACCTAATTCATTCAACAAGCCACAATCACAATCACAATGTACATTCTCATAATCATACAATCAAGTCATGATTCATGGCATACAATTATTCAATCATCCTCACTGATGAATAGCGTGATCAATAATGCAACATTCACATACATACATGCATTATAATGAAGTAATTACAAATACATACTACTCCAACATGAAATCACAACCATCACCTACCTCGAACAATGCTTGAATCCCCTAAGAAACATGATTCTTCCCTTTCCAGATTCTTTCCGTTTGTTCTTGGTCTACAAACCATCAATATAACACGAGGATCAATAAATGATACCTAGTTACCCGGATTAAAATCAACACTATCAACCCTAGATCAAACTCATTATCCCAATACCCAGATTAGGGATTTTTCCACCATAAATCCCAGATGAAAACCCTCCTCTATAGTTAATTTCCCAAGAAACTAAGTTCTATGGGTCGAAAAATGGATTCGGGGAGTGAATACCTTACCTTTCGCCTCAAGAATGGTGGAAAATTGTCAAGAAAATACATGTGTTGTTCCTTAGCTCTCAAGGTCGAAAAGTGTAGAATAACACGGTATTGGGGTTTATTTCTTACTTAAGTCGCGGATGTCCCGCCACAGCGGTCCTCACCCAGCTACACCGTCCCCGTCCTGGCGGGAAAATCCCGCCTTAGCGGCTTGTACAGAAACAGTGAGTAAATTTAGGAATTTCAAACCCCTATTTCACAACAGACCTTCATCCTATGACACTAAGAAAATACCCGTTCACACTAAGATCAGTTTCGGGAGTTCTACTTACCTGAATTCAATTTCGTAAAGTCGTATGGGTTCCTTAACGTCTTAGCTATCTACTTATGTGATCAAACTCATAATTAGATCTGCCATTTGTTACCAGATTTCCCTAGACCTCACATACTCTGATTTTGTCCAAATTTGGACTAAGTTGAGAAATTCCAAGTTACTACAAAAAAAATTTCTGACCCAAAAGTTTTCCCCGTTGGCTTTTCTATAACAACGGGAACCGGTCGTTACAATCCCTAACCTATTTTAGACCAAAACTTATTATTTTATTTTTAAAAATAAATATTTTAAATAAATGGGATGACCAATATTAAGATTTTAAATAAATAAAAATTATATTTTAGAACAAGGAAAAGAATTGACTAATTAGTAAGGAAATCAATTTAATTAAATTTGGGTTAAGGATATTCTTAGACCAAAAGATGGAAGGAGGGGTATCTTTGAACTAAAAATAAAGATGATGACATTTCTTGACCAAATGGTGGAAGGAGGGTATTTTTGGGCCATTTCCAATAGGTTAGGGGTATTCTTGGCGCGTTTCCCTAATTTATTTGATATAGTTCAAATTTTGAGAATCAAACATCTTTATTTTAATTGTGGATTCGTACTTACAAATTACAATCTTTAAATTATTTGAAAGATAATTTACATAGTTAGAAACAACATAAAAAAATACCTTAACTAACTAGTTAAAATATTTAAAATGTTAAATAAATAAATTACAGTCAAATATTTTTCGTTTGACTCTCTAGTACTATATTTTTTATCAAAATATAAACACGTACTTTATTTTCTTAACTAGTCCTATCTGATAGTGATTCTACTTTATTGGTCTCATCCAGCCATGGAACAAATGTTAAACTCCACCATCTTTTTCTTTGACGATCGAACAACGTAGCCGTAAAAATTCATTCAATTGAAGGAGAAAACAAACACAGAAAAATAATGTATACAACAAAGAAAACATAATTAAGTTTCTAAATTAATATAACATTACTTCTATCATCACAAAAGATATATAAGAAAATATTCTTGTACTATTTTTTTCCTTATAAAAATATAAAAATGGAAATTAAAAATGTAATATATCTGATACTGTTTGACATGCCCGACGGGGAAAAAGTGAGATAAAGATTGAGTTCATCAAAATGGAAAGGCTCAACGTTGATTGTTAGTGGCTGATCATGTACCTCACACCCACTGTTATACAGGTCACGAGGTATCAATCCACTTCTCCTCATAACCTCCAAATAGAATTTTCAAGTGCCGTTAGCGGAAGAGTAAAATCGATGAGCAGTGACGTAACCAGAAACTTCACGAAGGGTGTACAAGAATTGTATACAAGTACATTTTTTTTTCTTTTGGTTGAATGAGTGCACTAGAAATTTTAAAATTAAACTACGTAATATACGTGAAAAAATTTGAAAAAAAAACTGATAGCGAGATTCGGACTCACAAACGCTTAATGGCTTGGCTCAGGCACCTTAAACAACTAGACCACAACTCCTTGTTATGTCAAGGGTGTCTAGAATACGTTATTTAACTACTTTGTATATTATTTTTCTTATTTATGCAGTATAATTTTCCAAAAATGTAGCTACACCCCTGTAGATGAGTCTGGAAGATGACTCGATATCGTTGCTCTGATTGAGATTATTATAATTATCATCACTATCAGTCTTAGGATTAACCTTTTCGATGTTATCTTCATTTATCGCGGTGGAAATTTGTTTTAGTTTTAGGGTTGCGATACATCCTCAAGCCTTATCATAAGTCATAGCAGCTTGTTCAGGTGTACCAAACCAAATGTCCTAAGCCAGATGTGTGTTTGCTGGATGGGCTCTGTAATCTTAGTTGAGTACCTCCTTAATGGCCTCTTACTTACACCTCTATAACAATGTAAAGACAACTGAACTACTAACTGTTTATGAAGCCTCTAAAACAAGGAGGGATGTCGAGACAAGACCCCCAATCATCCTAACAACTAAAGTACTAAAAGTAAATGATAAAAAGGATCCCTCCTGAAAAAACAAAGAGACTCATCAACTGACTCTGAGTGCTCAACTGGATCAACGAGGTGCTGGATGCTGATCCTGGTTACCAGTGTCTGCATCATAAAATGATGCAGGACAAATGGTGTCAGTACATTGAATGTGCGAGTATGCGAGGGGAAAACTAAACATAACTTCTGAAAGAAACCCTTACATTGGCTTTACTCAACTCATGAATAACTTAACTTAAATGCAAAGTACACAACAATAATAGTGTTGTTTATATACAAAGCATTTAAAATGGTAGGTGACAACTCAATGTATTAAAGAAAATTCTATAGAAACTCAATTACATATAAAATAATATAATATTGTGGGAGTTTCTCTAACCGACAACCACCACTATGAGACTAAGTGGTGATACAGCGTCTTTCCCACGCTACCAGAACTATCCTATACTTTTCCGTCATATAGAACGCCTTAACTAAGTGGATCCACTAGTCTATTCTAAAAAGCACTAAGGATTCATCAAAAACTATGATCCTTTTCTACCCATGATGACTACATGGTTTATGGAGACTTGAGTTATTATAAACTCGCATCTCCATATCGGTGCTCAATACTACTCACAAAATATGCTTAGCTCATATGTTTTTAAAACAAAACTCTTTCTTTGGTTTGAGATAATTACTCAAAACTTAGCTTAAAAACTCTCTTGAAAATTGGTGTTTCCCTTTCTTGCTCAAATATGAAAACATTTTAACTATTGGAAATACTTAGTTCCCATATAATCTTTGAAGAAATGAACTCTTACTCTTACTCTTTACTCAACTCGAAGCTTAAGTCTTAAAAAGAAGTAAAAATGTTTGTGAAAGACTTTAGAAAACTTTATAAACTTCTTTAGACTTGATTCTTAACTTCTAGACTTGACTCTTAACTTTCCTTGAATTGAATTATGGATTCAAGGTTCATGATCTCATGTTTGTGGATGATTTCATGATGTTTAGACGTACCTTAGAGTGTTGAAATCAAGTAGGAAACATAGGTATGTTGCTAAGGAACTAGTACGGAAAGAAGGGGGAAATGGGAAGAACTGGTGTCCCTGGCGCTCTGAGAGGCGCGGGGCGCCAGAGGAAAAATTTCAGAGACTGACTTGGGGCGCTCTGGCTGGTGCGGTGTCCTAGAGGTCATACTTCAGAGCCCCAAGGGGGGCGCTTGATGAGTGCACAAATTGGACTTATTTAGGACTTTATTTTAATAGAAATAGTGTCTTTGAATGCTTGTTTTATCTCAATACCTGATTAAAATGCTGAAGTTTCAAGTATTTAAAGTTTTAGTGGAAGCATGGACACTTAGGCGCAAAACAGAGCAAATAGGGCTGAAAAGAACAAGAAATGGAATCATGTGGATCGCCGAGTTCAACTTGGCGAGTTGCCGAAACGACATGAACCACCCTTCGTTCCAGTACGCGAAGCCTTAAAGGAAGTGGATCAAAAAGCGAGGAAAGGAGCAGTCGGCGAGTCGCCGATTAGTTCCGCGAAGCAGTATTGTACCGCCCAATGATCCAGAATGCGAGGATGCTAAAGGCAAGACACTGAAGGCGATGAGCTGACCAAAAGGCGGATCGCCGAGTTCATCGACGATCTCGACTAATGTCACCGAACAATCCCCCGCAACACAATCTGTGAAAACTATAAATACTAGTTAGAATTGTAGTCTTAAGGGTGGAACATTTTTAGAGTAAAAAATATTATTAGTCTATAGTATTTTTCTATATTTTTCTCTCAAGCTTGGAGAGGGTTTTGTGGAGACTTGAAGAAAGGAGTTCTTCACCAAGTTGAAAGTGGGTCTTCTCTATTCACTTTCCTTTGCTTAATTCAAGGTTTAATTACTTATACCAGTTGATTTCATTGTCATGTTAGGTATAATTTCTTATTTCTTGATGTGTGGCTAAAAACCCCCATTCTTGCGGTGTGATTTAGCAAATATGGGTTGATATTCTTGTTGGGTCTTGCTTGTTAATAGGTTAGGTGTATGTTAATGGTGATTTTACCTAGTGGTTGTGGTTTAATCTAAAGGGTTTGTAGTTGCAAATACAAAGTCACCCATGTGTTTTTGGCTTGCCCAAGAGGGAGGTCGCGAAACCAAAACCACTAGACTGATGGCCTAAGGAGTGGGTCGACATGAGGTTCATCTCGAGAGGGTGAGCCCTATCCCCATATCCTAACACTCAGCTTGAGAGAGTGAGTGGGGTAAGGCATAGACTGGTCTTCATGCGGAAAATGAGTGTCCGAGAGGAACGCATTTGAAACGGGGTAAGTTGTCCGAGAGGGAACTTATTTCCATTTAAAGCTTAGCCTAGTCACTATTATCTTGCAAATTTCCTATTGAAAGCATGTACCCAGCAATTTATCTCAACTTGTATTGCGGTCACATCCCAAGAACCTTTCCCCATACATAATTTTCTTGTTTATTTTGCAGTTTGAGTACTTGTTACAAAATCCCCTTTGATATTTGACACTTTTGTGTCACCACTTTTTAATTTACTATGTCTTTTATCGCAAATGTCTTTAACTACGACTAACTTGAATGAAATTCTAATTGGTTATTAATCCTCAAAACCGCTCCCTTGGGACACGACGCCAACCCTCAGTTGGGTTACTATATTATTGACGATCGTAGACACTCATATCGTAGGATAGTTTCGTTGGTCACGATAAGCATCAGCGCTCTAGCTGGGGCAGCGCACTAGGCCCCTGCCTAGAAAACTCCTCACTTTCTTCTTTGTTTTTCAACTCTAAAACCCCTAAATTCACTTTGTTCTTTCTCTAAACACTTAAAATCGACTATATTCTCATTATACACAAGATTCAACTCCAAATCACACCTAATTTCATGAATCAAACTCACGAAACTACAACAACAAGAACCCACAAGATTTCAAACGAATTTATATCAAGAACTCATAACAATTGCTTTCAAACAACACAATTTCGCTAAATTTGAATCATGATTGGAGTGTGGGTTAACTAACCCAACACTATGTGATCTCACATACCTCGTAGGGATTAAGCCTTGGCGAAATCCACACGAAAATCTTCAAGAAATCGACAAATCTTGAACTTTCTTCTCCTTTCTCCTCTTTTCTCTTTTCTCCAAGCCCTAGCGTGAATTTCCCATTGACTAAACTGATCTAATTCTGATTAGACCCCAAATAAACTCCTAAAAACGAATTAAAATAATTGGGTAAGGAAAAGACTAAAATACCCTTCCAAAATCCGGTTTAGACTTTCCTTATTTGAACAGCCCAACTTAAAATAGGCATATCTCACTCATACAAACTCAGAAGCGCGCAAACTCGGCGGCGTTGGAAAGATAATTCCAGGATATTTCCTAAGGTATCTAGAAGCACACCTAACTCATCTTGATATAGGAGTTATGGTCGTTTGAAGTTGACATAAAACTCAAACTTAACATAACAAATTTCCAGATTTTTCATTCTATCCTAAAATGATTCTTTCCAATTCTAACTCTTCCTAATTCTTTCAAATAGCGAGATGTTACAATATCTCCCTCTTGGGAATGTTCGTCCTTGAATGAGATTACTCTTAATAGGCTAAGTGTGTAACATCTATCATTCGGTTTAAACACCCAACAATCAAATCTAACACATCAAGTATATAAATTATAGAGTACTAAGAAGAAAATTAGAACCTTAATTTGGGACTTCTCCGAATTCAAAGAGATGTGGATATCTCATCTTCATATCTTCCTCAACTTCCAAGTAACTTCCTCAACAAACTGGTTCTTCCAAAGGACTTTGACTGATGCTACCTCTTTCGTTCTCAACTGGCGAACTTGGCGATCTAGAATCTGAACAGGAATCTCCTTATAAGATAAGCTATCCTTGATCCCAATATCTTCAGTTGGTATGATAAGTAAAGGATCTCGATGCACTTCTTCAACATGGAAATATGAAATATCAGACGAACCGCTTCTAACTCTTGGGGTAGCTCTAGCTCATAAGCCACCTTACCAACCCTCTTGGATATTTTGTACGGCCTGTGATGAAGTCCATATTGATCATCTCCCACTTCCATTATGGAAGTTCTATATTTTGAGCCACACCACCGGGCCTTTGGTGCTCTACTTTAACTTGTTGGCAATTCGGACACTTAGCAACAAATTCTGCAATGCCCTTCTTCATACTACTCCACCAATAAACTTCTCTCAAGTCACGATACATCTTTGTGGAACCCGGATGAATGGAATATCTAGAGCTATGAGCTTCCTCCATGATCCTTTCTTGGAGCTCATCCACCTTTGGTACACACAACCTACCTTGGTACCTCAATACACCAGCTCCCCCTTGTTCAAAAGCCAATACTTTTTGTTTATGAACATTTGCCTTCAATTCAAGAAAAATAGGATCTTGGTCTTGCTTCTGTTTTACTTCTGACACTAATGATGATTTAGCCCCATTCATCACCACTACTCCTCCTTCTGTGGAATCCATTAGTTGAACTCCCAATCTTGGAAGTCTATGCACATCTCTTTCTTATCTTCCTTAAAATGGGCGATACTACCCATAGACAACCTGCTCAAGGCATCAACAACAACATTAGTGTTACGTGGGTGGTAAAGAATACTCAAGTCATAATCCTTGAGTAATTCTAACCACATCCTTTGTCTGAGATTAAGCTCTTTCTAAGTAAACACGTACTGAAGACTCTTGTGATCGGTGAACACATCCACATGAACACCATAAAGATAATGGCGCCATATTTTCAAAGCAAATACTACGGCAGCCAACTCTAGATCATGGGTTGAGTAGTTCCTCTCATGAACTTTCAACTGTCTAGAGGCATAAGGTATAACCTTCCCATTCTGCATTAACACACAATCCAAACCAACTCTAGACACATCACAATAAACAACAAAGCATTGTGTGCCTTCTGGTAAGGTTAATACTAGGCAGTAGTAAACCTCGTTTTCAACTCCTGAAAACTTTTCTCACAAGCTTCAGACCATTGAAATTTCACTATTTTCTGAGTTAACTTGGTCAAAGGGGATGAAATAGATGAGAACCCATCTACGAACCTTCTATAATATCCAGCCAACCCCAAGAAACTCCTAATATCAGTTGGAGATGTGGGTCTAGGCCAATTCTGCACTGCCTCTATTTTCTGAGTATCAACTTTAATTCCCTAATAGATTCCCCAATAGGTTTAGAAACACAAAAGGGTTCATAGAGTTTCTTAGTAAGAACATCAAAATTATTTGCAACATAAGGAGTCACAAAAGATAATCTTACTCCTGGGTATAGCAGAGCATAAACATAAAGAGTAAAGACTTTGATCATACCAGTGACAACATCTAGAGAATTATCTTCCTCTTAAAGACTAATGATCACATAAAGGCAGTTTGCTCCTCCACCAGTATCGAAAGTAGCTCCTTGAGGTTCAACCCCGTCTAGTGGAGCAACTAATGAAGATTGGGCTCTATTGCCCTGATTCCCATTACCTTGCCGGTTCTTAGGGCACTCTTTCATGAAGTGACCCTCTTGTCCACACTTGAAACAACCTGTAGAGCTATCGCGACACTTACCTGGGTGGGTTCTACCACATTAGCACATGCAGGAGCCTAGTTACCTCTTTGTGCCACACTACCCTGAGACTGTGCAGGTCTAGCTCTAAAGTGTTGGGAATTTTGACTATTATACTCACCTTTGTTTCTAGGTGCAGGTGCACTAGCAGATGATGGAGCAGGTCCCTTTTGCTTTTGTTTGAAAGAAGATCAGTTCACATTATTTCTTTGTTGCCCGGACTCATTCCCTGACGTCTTAGTCTTCTTATTTCTGAATTCCTCCATATCCCTCAACTTTTCTTCCTCAACCTGCTGCTCATAGACCATTAACCTCGCTATATCCATATCCCCAATTAGCATGGATGCCTTACCTTTCTTACTCGACAGACGAGATAGTCCAGCAACAAACAAACTCATTCTACTCTTCATAACTGCAACCATCTCCGGAGCATAACGGGATAGTTAGGTGAACTTCAACCCATACTCATGAACACTTGGTGAATCTTGTTTACGAGTGAGAAACTCTCTTACCTTGGCCTCTCTCAGTTCTCGGGGAAAGAAACGCCCCAAGAAGCCCTCCTCAAAACAAGCCCAACTCGCAGGTGGTGCTCCCTCAGCTCTACCCTTCTTCCACTGGTCAAACCAAGTCAGCAACATTCTTCAGTTGATATACAGCTAGTTCTACTCGCTCAGCATCAACAATGTGCATAACTTTAAACACCTTTTGGAGCTCCTCAATAAAAGTTCTCTGGATCCTCAGAAGTGCTTGAACCAGTGAAACTTGGAGGATTCATCCGCAAGAATTCTCGGATCCTCGAAGTATCAATCCCTTCCTGTCTAGCTCCTCTTTGTTGCCCAACCTGGTTAGTCACAACTTGGTTTAGCATTCAAATCGCCTCCCTGAACTCACCATTGGTAACTTTTCCTTGGGGTTCCACTTCAGGTGCATTGGGTACCACTTGCTCCTCAACATTACGCCTAGCAGGACGACCTCTGACAGTTCTTCGCATGATTAACTGAAAAACACACGCAAGCAAAAATTAGAAAGAGACTTTATAGAGATGCACTCTATCGCACAAAATGAATGTGAAAGAAGTTAGATAATTTCCTAAGTGCTGCAGCCTCCAAATTATAGATGTGGCACGCTTCACACCGATAACTAGGACTCTATAGACGCGGCTTCATAGAGTCCCTAAGACTCTTGAACTCTATGCTCTGATACCAAGTTTGTAACGCCTCGAGCCGACACCTTGGGCGGGACTGGCACTCGAGAACCATTGTTGGCACCAAACGAATCCTTGCCTGGCTTACTTACTCAGCAGAAGACTTAAAAGCATTAATACAAAGATTTAATGCAACTCTACTCAACTGTTTAATAGAATAACTTAGAACGTTTAAAATTCAAAATATTCAACTTGGCCAAAGTGGCAAGTCAAGTCTCAACATAAGAAATAACAATGTAAAGACAACTAAACTATTAACTATCTATGAAGCCTCTAAATCAAGGAGGGATGTCGGGACAAGACCCCCTATCATCCTAACAACTAAAGTACTAAAAACAAATGATAAAAAGGATCGCTCTGGACAGCAAAGAGGCTCACCAACTAACTCTGAGTGCTCAACTCGATCAATGAGGCACTGAATATTGATCCTAGTTACCTTTGTCTGCATCATAAAATGATGCAGGCCAAATAGCGTCAGTACATTGAATGTACGAGTATGCGAGGGGAAAACTAAACATAACTTAAGCTTGAAAGGAATTTGAAAGAAACACTTACCTTGACTTTACTCAACTCATGAATAACTTAACTCAAATGCAAAGTACACAACAATAATAGTGCAGTTTATACAAAGCATTGAAAACGGTAGGTGACAACTCAATGTATTAAAGAAAATGCAATAGCAACTCAATTGAATATAAATTAATATAATATTGTGGAAGTTTCTCTAACCGATAACCACCAGTATGAGCCTAAGTGGTGATACAACATCTTGCCCACGCCGCTAGAACTGTCTTATACTTTGCCGTCATATAGAACGCCATAACTAAGTTGATCCACTAGTCTATGCTAAAACTCTAGACACAATGTGGCCTAAGAATGCCACAGACTCAAGCCAAAACTCACACTTAGAGAACTTGGAATACAAATCTCTATCCTTTAGAGCTTGGAGAACTATTCTAAGATGACTAGCATCATCTTCTTCATTCCTCGAATAGATTAGTATGTCATCAATGAACACGATAACAAACATATCTAAATAAGGCTTGAATACTATATTCATAAGGTCCATGAATGTTGCAGGCGCATTGGTCAAACCAAAAGACATAACTAGGAACTCATAATGACCATAACGGGTCCTGAATGTTGTCTTTGGAATATCACATTCCCTTACTCTTAACTGATGGTAGCCCGATCTGAGAGCTATCTTAGAGAAATAAGTAGCACCTTGAAGGTGATCGAAGACATCATCAATTCTCGGAATAGGGTACTTATTGTTGATGGTAACATTGTTCAACTGGCAATAATATATACACATTCTAAGGGAACCATCCTTCTTCCTCACAAATAAGACCGGAGAGCCCCAAGGTGAGACACTTGGTCGAATAAAACCTTTCACTAGGAGATCTTTCAACTACTCTTTTAACAATTTTGATTCTGCTGGTGCCATTATATGGCGGAATAGATATAGGACGAGTATTTGGAAGGACATCTATACATAAGTCTATTTCTCTCTCTGGAGGGACTTCGAGAAGATCATCTGGAAAAACTTATGGAAACTCTTTTACTACTAGAACTGACTAAATAGGAGGTATCTCAACACTAGAGTCATTAACTCAGACTAAGTGATAGACACACCCCTTGGAAACTAACTTTATGGCCTTAAGGTACGAAATAAAATGACCCTTAGGCACTGCTGAACCACTAGTCCATTCTATAACTGGCTCATTAGGAATTTGGAACCTAACAACTCCAATTCTACAATCAATGGAGGCATAATAGGAATGAAGCCAGTCCATACCAAGAATGACATCGAAATCTAATATCTCTAATTCGACTAAATCAACCATGGTGTCCTTGTGATTGATTAAAATGACACAATCACGATATACTCGCTCAGCTAGATTGGGGCAGCCTTGGGGTTAAGCTTTAGGGTCCCCATCAAGGACCCTTGGTTGGTCCTTGGGGGGTCGTACCTTGACGTTTAACCCCTAAACCCCTCAACCAAAGATCAGGAACTCATTTTACAACTTCTAACTCCACATCAAACTCAAAAACAAACTCGTTAGGCTCTAGTTTGACTTACTAGTTTTTTGGGTCGTTACATGAATTTTTGAGGGATTTGGATTTGAATTGGAGAATAAGAAGCAAAGAGGAGAAGAGAAAAAATGACTAAGGCAGGAACCACCAGTGACTAGCGCACTGGTTGGCGCGGTGCGCCACTGGTGGAATTTCAGAGAGGATTTTCAGGTGTACTGCTAGGCGTGATGCGCCAACACCTGAATTATTAGAACACTTTTTAGGCACGCTAAGATAGGCGACACGCCCAGGGAAAAATCAACCACTCTGACTGGCGCTCTGCTAGGAGCAGCGCGCCAAGGTGGAAACATCAGAGTGCCACACTAGGCGTGATGGGAGGCGCAAATCCCCAGCCTTGTTCCGACTTTCAAGCATAAACATGATTAAATAGGATTCCTAAGTGAAGTAGACTTTGACTCCAATTTTTCCAACTCTTATAAATAGACCCCTACGGCTCCATTGTTAGGGTTTGACTTTTTATTGGTGTGCAAGAGCAAGTTTCATCGGTTGTAATAGGTTTTGATCTTCTAACTCTTCTATTTACGGAAATCACATGAACAATTAGATTTTATGGTTTTCTAATAGTATGAGTGGCTAACCGCTCTTATTCTGAGGCTGTAGCTATGGATTAATTGTTGATTATTTAAGGTCTATGAATTAATTCTTGGTTGTCATTATAAGTTAATTCTATATTCTTAATTTTAGTATTTTATGCTTGATCACCATAAGATAAATCTATTGTCTAATCTTAAAATTGAGAGAGGAGGGGTTAGATAAACCAGAGAATATAGAGAGCTCGATCGACCCATTTAGTTGAGGTGATTTGTGTTCAGGAGTGACGCCCGGACGAACAACTTGCTTGGTTACGAAAAAGGATGAAATATAAATGCTCGCCAGTTAGGCTTGTTTATCCCCACTCAACGATGTAGTTAGACAGCTAACTGGGGTAGGCGACTAGAGGTTTGATACCCGACTCATACAATTAACCCTGTAAACTAGTAACTTGACAACTAAAATTTGTTCTAAGCCGAGAATATAATACATGAGATTCATTACATGCTGCAGCCCTGGAATTGTCTTTTACTTGCTTGAAACATCATCTTAAAGTCGTTCATAATTAGTTACTTTTATTTATTGTGTAATTAGTAGTAGTAGTTAACAACCACCACCATCTCTTAAATGGTTACTTTTATTTTATTTGTAGAATTGAGTGTCAAATATAAGTTGATCATAAGTCACTTGGGAACGATAACTAATTTCTTGAAGAATCTATATTACTTGCGTGACCACATACACGTGCGTGTGCAATTGGGAGCAACATATATGTATACCGAAATAGAAACAGATTATACAACTGCTTTCTTTTGTATATGTATAGCGAAATATACATATTTATGTTTGCTATGGAGCGCAATTATGCAAATATAGTTATAGCATACAAATAGGATTTTTATGTTTGCTATATGTAAAAATTGCTCTTTTCTTTTCCCTTTATTATTGTACTAGCAATTGAATAAAGGAAAACTTACATAAATATACTATATTAAAAAAATATTTACCATTTATAGCAATAACATTTTTTTTTCATTCGATCACTTTTAATACATTTATAATACAGTTTTAATATATATTACAAAGAACAATTCATTACTCACATATAAACAAGTTTTATTGATGGATAATACATTTATCACACATTTTAATACATTTATAATACAATGTGTCTATTTCTTACCAAACAAGCATAATATTATTTTTTTAAAACAGTTGTAATACATATATATTGCATACATAATTCACTTTTAATACATATTGCAGATTTAATATAGTATTGTTATGTACTGATATAAATGGTAATAAATAAAAAGTATCGTTAAAATCAGTAATTATTTATTAAAAGGTACCCATCCATGTAATTTTTTCTTGAATAAACTTACACATATTTTTGGGCCTCTCATTTGTCTCGACAAAAACTAAAGACCATCATATTTGAGGTAACTTTTTCATTGGTATATCACTCTAAATCTTTTTGATCAATTATATAAGTTTGAGCCCTAATACATGATTTGACATTTATAGTAATTCTTGTGGAATTAAATAATCTCAAATTCAAAAAGAAAATCAAATGTCTCTTGTAACGACCCTCTTAGTAGTTTTATGAATTTTAATAATTATTTTTATATTAACCTTTTTAGTAGCTTTTATAAATAAGTTATGACTTATAAGAATGAGTGGCATGATTTTCAGATTTAATAAAGGATTATTTTGTTGTTAATAATAATGGAAAAAGAAAACAATAGAAAAGGAAAATAAATAAATAAATAATAATTAAAATAAAAAATAAAAAAAAAAGAGAAAAAGAGTAAGGACAAAATCCCTAAAGTTGAAAGCCAGCGCAGCTGACGAGGAAATTTTCGCAGTAGAAGAAAAGAAGAGAAAGGGAGAAAAAGAGGGGGAAAGGGAGGAGAAAATTGAGATTTTCATCCCAAAGTGATAAGTTAATGCTTCTCATCCTTTCCATTAAATTTTTATGTAGTTATGAACATATTTTTATGGTAGAAACGTGTGTATACTTTATATTGAATTAAGAAAATATAGGTTTAGGATTTTTAGAACAAAATCTTGATTTGGGGGTCGAATAACGATCTGTTTTAGTTGAAATTTTGCATGCAAGTTTATTTTATCATGGGTAACCATAACCTGAAAGAAAATTTTAGATTCAAATTTGGTGGCTTGGGATGACTTTTTGACCTGATTTTCGAGCTGAAACTAAATATAGTAATATAGGTGTCATTAGATTCGTATTCTTATAAGGGTTATATATTTGATAGATTGGAAGCACGTTGAAGCTTTACGAAAGGGGATGGCCCAAGTCCCGTAGTGAATTCTTGAATGATTGAGGCAAGTGGATTTCTAAACCCTTGTTAAGTGTATAAAATCGTGTATTTCCTTGTGGTATGTGTTGGGGAGTAATGAGACTTGGTGATGGATTGACTTGTCCATATTGAATAATTCTAATGATGAAAAGGGGTAATAAAAGGCAATGTGATTAATTGTTGGTGTGTGATGTGTTAAGAATGGTTTGAAAGGCTTGTCGACTCATTGTTGATGTTGTATCACGATTGTGTTGTTGTGAATTGTGCATTGTTATGAAAATGGTCATCTCCTCATTATTGTGAACATGTCATTTACATTGTTTTGATACATGGTTGTGACAAGTGTTATGTGAATTGAGAAAGAATAAGAAATTAAAGAGGATGTACTATATTTCGAGGGGCGTGTCACGCCGTGATGGATATTATATATCGAGAGACGTGTCGCGCGCCGCGACAGATACTATTAACGAGGAATATGTTGCACGCTGCGACAGATGCATAGATAGATATGTCCCCCACGGGTCCCAGACTGAGAGAAAATGGGTGTGTATCGTTAGGTCAGACATGCATCACTATACTTGACATTGCGTTGCACATCTTTATCATTGATGAACTTGATATTGTGTTTTGCTGATCTTGTGAGTTCCTTTCTGTGGAACTTGTGATTAATGAATATTGAGTTTGTTCTCGAGGATATGTAATTGTTAGAGTGTTGTTGAGGTGTGTGTTATGTAAATTATGATTTGTTAGGTTGGGCTGGTTTTTATGTAGGTTGTAGTTGTGGAGGTTGTGATTGATGAATATTAAGCTTGTTGTTGAGGATATGTAGCTGTTAGAGTGTTGTTGTTGAGCTGTGTGCTATGTAAATTATGATTTGTTAGGTTTGGCTGGTTTTTATGCAGGTTGTAGTTGTGGAGATTCGATTGGGGTGTAAGGAGTACTCATATCCTATACCCTTAGCTTGTGTATAGAAGTTTACTTGATGGGTATTGTGTAGTTTGGTACTCAACCCTTGCTTATACATTTTTGTAGGTTACTAGCCCGGATCTTCTTGATACTTTCTATTATCTTGTTGTCCGAGGCTTCCTGTGGAGATTTGTGAGGTAGCTGTTGTCATCTCAGTAGACCTTATTTTTCCTTATTTATGATCTTGTTCTATTCTAGAAACAATGTCTTATGAGACTTGTATTTTCTTTTGATTCAGTTGTAATACTTTAAAGGCTTGTACACGTGACAACCAGGTTTTGGGGGTTGTATTAAGTTGACTCAGTTATCGCACTTATAATATTTTGAGATTTCAATATGTCTTACTTCCACATAGTTTGTGATATTTGGATTTTAGGCTGACTTATTTTGGTGGGAAAAGATGAGTGTCATCACATCCATTTCGGGGTCGTAACACCTCCAACCTCATTGACACTACTATAGTACTAACAAAAACATGACTTGTTGTGACAAAATAAAGAAATATGAATTTACTACTAAATTTGCAACAAATTTGAGTAATGAACGTTTTAAAATAGTATTAATACAACAATATGACTTTTGTTGTCTATTCTTGTTACATTACTCTCAAACATAACTACTTCAACATTTATTTTCAAAATATATAATTGCATTCAATTGACACGATAGCATATTAATATCTAATCAAACATATGAAAACTTTAAACCCGATCCTTGAAACTTTTCTTCAATGATATGATTGAGTTTATCGCTCATCTCGGTAGTAAAATAATTCCTCCAATCTCCAATTTCTCCTCGACGAAAGAACACTTTATTTCCCTCTCCAATTGATAGCTTTCCATTTGTATTCACCTCCAAATTTCTCAAATTCTCAAAGCTACACATTCTTAATATTTCATTCACCACTCCACAATTTTCTTTCTCTATAGAGAATGGACATTCCAAAAATTCAGCCAAGTGTTTAAGCTGAATTTTTGGTTTCTCTTTAATTTCTTCATACATCAAGAAAAATACTTTATTAGGATTTTCTATGCTTTGTTTCCAGTAATCCAACACATGATTCCAAAACGGACCATAAAGGCTCAACCCGTCACAAAAAAGATCAAACATTTCATGAATGGAACTAGTTTCTTTGTGATGAAGTCTTAAATTGTTAGCAAAATGCCACATAGAAATAAAAGTGTCCTTAGGATTCCTACATAAGTAAATAAGTTTGGTTCTTGAATCCATGATTGATTTTGGCAATGAAGCAAAAGGCACATGAGTTGCCAAGAGTCTAGGTGAAGTGAAAGTTGAAAAATCAGGAACTTGACCATCAACATAGAGTGTATGCTCCAAGAATGGAACAAGAACATGCGGATTTTTGACAAGTAGTTCCTGATTTTGGAGTTGTAACAAGAATGATATCACTATCTTCAGTTTGAAATTGTTGTTGACATGCAATCACACCTTGAAGCAATCTTGGTGGTGTCCAACAACCTTGATAATTGTAGATATATGACCCAACCCATCCTTTTTCTTTTGGTAGGATAGAGAGCAGTTTCTTACACTCTTCACTTAGGCAATCCTCTTGTAAATACTTGGGAGGAGAAGTTGTCATGATTTTGAGAATTGAGTATTTTCTTCAAGTTCGGGGATTTTTATAACAGATACGCACGAATACACTTATTACTTATGTGAACGTTTAGTCATACACTTTATGTGAGCTCAGCACTTCACATTTTCATGTCTTTCTATTAATAATAATTATTTTGATTGACTTATTTAACTTTTTAAGAGAGTACTGTAAATGTGAGTGTGTCAGAATAGTTAGCAAAATTCATGCAATTTTGTCCTATTTGTCAAATATTGATTTTAATTTCAAGATTAATTCTTTGGAGTTTATTATATCACTATTGTTTAATTTATAACCAAGAAAATCTAATTTAAACAACAAAAAAATAATCTAATTTAACTACATACTTTCTCCATCTACTTTTACTTATTCATGATAATTTTTGCACTCTTTCTAAATAAACATAAATAACATGAAAATTTTAATATAATATTATATTAATTTATATATAGTCTTGATGGACGTTAGAATGGTTTGGAAAAATGTATAGTTAATGTTAAAAATAAAATAAAAAATTATCTTTCTCTCTCGATATGCTAAAGTAAACAAATAAAAGTAAAAAAAAAGATTACTTTTAATATAATAAACAAGTAAATATGAATGAAGAGAGTATATAATACTCAATTTATAGAGTTATTTAAACTTGCACGTATTTAAAGTTTCGTATTTTCTACCATGCTCTATGAAAACATGCATGAGTATATATAGAGTGTTGTGCCTCTTTTTTCCTAATCATTTAATTATGAGAGTTCCCTTTTTTGGAATAATTTTTAACTTTATTTGCAAACGAAAGAAAAAGTTGAGAAATGACTGTGTCGATTATCAGAGTCAGACTCAAAATTTGAGCGCAACGGGTGCCTCTATCATTAGTACGTCAATATAAAACTCTTAAAAATGATAATGATAGTAAAGTACAAACTTCTATATGATCGAATAAAATTAATTTGGTATAATATAGTATAACAAAAGTACATCCTTTATTCATAGTTGAACTTGACACATTTTTATATTTTACAAACAATCAATAATAACGAAATCACATTAGAAGTACATTCCATTTAAATTAATACATCATTTGCAACAATTCGAGTAATAAACATTTAAAATAATATATATTATTGCTACAATAGAGCTCTTTTTATATGTTCTTGTTACATCACTCTCAAACACAACTACTCTTACATTGATTTTGAAAATAAATAAACTACATTCAATTCACATTATAACATATTAATGTCTAATCAATTATATGAAAATTTTAATCCAGATCCTTGACTTTTGTTCAATGATATGATTGAGTTTATCATTCATCTCGACATTAAAATAATTCTTCCAATCTCCAACTTTTGTAGTAATTTGTTACATCACCCTCAAACACAACTACTCTTACATTGATTTTGAAAATAAATAAACTACATTCAATTCACATTATAACATATTAATGTCTAATCAAATATATGAAAATTTTAATCCAGATCCTTGAAACTTTTGTTCAATGATATGATTGAGTTTATCATTCATCTCGACAGTAAAATAATTCTTCCGATCTCCAACTTCCCCTCGACGAAAGAAATTTTTATTTGCCCCTCTAGCTGAAAATTTCCCATTTGTATTCACCACCAAATTCCTCAAATTTTCAAAGCTACACATTCTTAATATTTCATCCACAACTCCACAATTTTCTTCCTCTAGGGAAAATGCACATTCCAAGAATTCAGCCAACCGTTTAAGCTGAATTTTAGGTTGCTTTTTAATTTCTTCATACATCAAGAAAAGTACTTTATCAGAATTTTCTATACTTTCTTTCCAATAATCCAACACATTATTCCAAAATGGTCCATAAAGATTCACACCCTTACAAAAATGATCAAACATTTCTTCAATGGAATTGGTATCTTTGTGATTATCAAGTCTTAAATTGTTTGCAAAATTCCACATAGAAATAAAAGTGTCTCTTGGATTCCTACATAAGTAAACAAGTTTTGTTCTTGAATTCTGAACTGATTTTGGCAATGAAGCAAAGGGCACATGAGTTGCCAATAGTCTAGGTGAAGTGAACGATGAAAAATTAGGGACTTAACCATCAGCATATGGATCAAGTTCCAAGAATAAAACGAGATCATGAGCGTTCTTTAAAAGTAAAGGGTGATCTTTTTCAAAAATAGGATGGTTATTTCGATTCACTAATGCAATTAAAAGTGATTTTAACCAAACGGTTCCTGATTTTGGAGATGTAACGAGAATGATATCACTATCTTGAGCTTGAAATTGTTGTTGGCATGCAATCACACCTTGAATTGCTCTTGATGATGACCAAAAAACCTTGATAATTGTAGATAGTTGATTCCATCCATCCTTTTTCTTTAGGTAGGGTAGAGAGAAATTTCTTACGCTCTTCACTTAGGTCCTCTTGTAAATATTTGGGAGAAGAACTTTGAGATGTTGTCATTGTTTTAAATTGAGTGTTTTCTTCGAGTTTGGAATTTATATAACATATATACGCACAGATACACTTATTATTCACGTGAATATTTTAGTCATACACTACATGTGAGCTCTCTACTTCACACTTTTCATGTCTTTCTATTAACAACTTTTTATTCACTTTTCTTATTAATGTTTATGAAGATTCAAGAGTGGTGTTATTAACGTGAGTGTCTTACAATAATTAGTGAGCCACATCACACTTCATGCTATATTTTTGTGAGTGCAAAAATAATTTCTCTTTAAAGAGGTGTTTCGTTATCCAATGCAAATTTATAATTTGTTTTAGACTTTTTAAATTATATATTTTTTAAAAAAAAATTGATATCCAACCAAACAATGTCACGTTATTAATTGAAACAAAAAGAGAAATATAATAGTGATAAGTGTATAGTAGTGTGAAAATGAAAATTGAAAAAACCTTAGGAACAAGATATTGCATCTTGTTATCCAATATTAAAGAAAAAGAAAGAAAGAATTTAGAGATGAGTGTGAAGATAATACAATAATAACAGTATTAATTTTCATGATAATTTGATAAAGGGGGTTTGAGAGTATAGTTATATATAACCTTACCCCTTTGATCTTGTGAAGGTAAATAAATTTATTTTTCTTATAAACCCTAGGTTCAAGTAAAGCATATAAAATTAGGTATGCAAAGAAAATACATGAGTAATGGAGAAGTTATGTTGAAACAATGGAAAAAAGGATAATATCAACAAAAAGTAGTACGATAACCGAAGCAAAAGAAAAAACATGTAATAATAAAATCAAAGAATAATATAGCATGAGAGTAAGAATAATAATAATACTTTTAAGGAAAACTGAATACACATCCTCGGTAAGGTAATCCTCGACTTCCATATCCTCCTATCTAGGATCACATCTGCGATAAGCTTCAAGTTTGTCGTGTCTTGTCTAATCACATTTTGATAATAATTTTTTGACCTACCTTTACCTCTTCTTAGACCCACCATAATACCCTCTCACACCTCCTCACTAGGGTACATGTGAATCTCATCTTCACATGTTCGAACCATCTCAACCTCAATTTCCTCATCTTATTCATCACGGGGGGTCATTCCACTCCTTCCCGAATATCTTCATTCCTAGTTTTATCTCTCCAACAAGTATACTCATGCATCCATCTCAGCATCCTCATTTCTGCTACTTTCATGTTATGAATGTTTGAGTTCTTGATCGACCAACAATCTACCCATAACATAGTTGTTCTATAACAATCACTTTATAATAACTTACCTTTAAATCGTGGTGGCACATTCTTACGACACAAAAAATCGGATGCATCCTCCATTTCATCCACCTCGCTCCATTACCATGTATAGGTTATTCATGGTTATGGTTAAAAGAATCAATATGAATCAAACCGATTAAAAAAACTGATATTTGGTTTGGTTTGATTAGGTTTGGTTTTAAATTTTGAAAACCGATACTATTTGGTTTGGTTTTGGTTTTACTAAAAAACAACTGCAAAAATAACCAAACCAAATTGATAAATTAGATATATAAATTTTATAATTCTTTATATATAATTCATAAATAAAAAATAAATATTTTGTTAAATTTTAATCAACTTAAGTCTTTAATAAGTTGTATACTTAAGTTTTTTGAACTTACCATTTTCATAAACCTAATACTTAAATTTTAGCCCAACTATTACATTCCAAAGTTCAAATATATGGAAATCCATTACTTTAGTCTTTACCTACCCTACCTCACATAAAATAGTCACACTTTCTCTTAATTGAATCACTTTGTTCGTGTAATGATAACCTAGTATTGCTTAATTGCTTAATTGGACCAACAATAGATTTTCATTGGACTGTTCATGTATTAGGTGTTTGTGTCTATGGAGATACGTATGTCATCAAAAAACTTATTGTTTTCAAACGGTAAAACTGAACCAAACCGATAATAACCAAAGCGACGATTATTTTTTCGTTTGTTTGGTTTAATTTTAGAAATTTAAAAACCAACTAGATTGATTTGGTTTTGATTTTAACCAATAACCAATCCAAACTGAACCATGAACATGTAACATCCCGCCTTAGAAAGATCTAGATTTAGAAAGAATTAATTTGGAAAGAGTCAAATTGAAAATTTTGGCAAGTTATGCTAAGCTATGAGTTTTGGGTCAACTTCAAACGATCATAACTTCCAGTACAGGATGAGTTAGGTGGCCCATAAGATATCAAATGAATGTTCTTGGAATATATTTTCAACGCCACCGAGTTTGCTAAGTTTCGAGCTCGAATGAGAGAGATATGCCCGTTTGAAAATCTGGTTGTCCAGTTAAGGAAAGTTACCTAAATTAATGAGGGGTATTTTGGTCTTTTCCTTATCCCATCAGCTTAAAACGAATTTTGGTAATATTTAGGGGTCTAAACTGATTTGGTTCAGTTTTACAAATCCTAATTTACGCTAGGGTTTTGAGAGGAGTTCAAGAAGAGGAGAAAAGGAGAAGTGTTCAAGGAGTTCTTCAAGTTTTCCTGCGAATTGAGGATCGTTTCGCCAAGGGTTTGATCCCTAAGAGGTATGTAAGCTTTCATAGTGTTGGGTTCGTTCACCCACACACCAATCATGCTTTACATATTCGAATCCATCTATAAAGATTGATAAATTTGAGTTCTTGATGAGTTTCTTGAAGTTTGTGATCTATTCTTTAAGTATGAAGTTTCGTTGTGTTCTTGCAATGAAGATCTTGTGTTTGAGTATTGTTCTTGAGTATTTTAGAGTGTATTCGTTGTAGTTATGTTGGGTCTAAGAATCCAAAAGAGTATGAGGGAAATCTCTCGAGTTTAGAGGAGTTAGAGCATGAAAAAGAGCAAGAAAATTCGTCGAAACCTGGGCAAGAGCATAGGGCGCCGCGCCAGCCAGTGCGCCCCGATTAGTATTTCGTAGTTTGGGGCCTAGCACCCTGCGCCAGCCTGTGCGCCCCAACTACCCCTCAATAGTTCATGGGTTGGTGCCACTTAGTGCGCCAGGGTAGCCTGCCCTGTCACATCTTCAGTTGTGCAACCCGTCTGAGTTCCTTTAAAGTTATCTTTCAATTCCTATTGATTCTAACTACTCTAAATTACTTCTAAACATCGAGTGATCATTCATTACATGAATCATAACCTTGAATCCATAATTCAAATTCAAGGTAGAGAGTTGAGTCTTGAGAGTTCTTCTGAGTCATTTGAGAAGTCTTTTACAATCGTTTTAAACTTATTTTAAGACTTGAGCACTTGAGTTTAAGGATAAGTAAAGTTGAGTTCATTTTCTTTAAAATGATATATGAGAACTAAGTATTCCCAAGAATAAATGCTTTCACATTTAAGATGAGAGGAAACACCGATTTCCAAAAGAGTTCTTTAGCAGTTTTAGTACTATCTCTTTTAAGAGAAATATTTTGAGTAATAATCTCAAACCAGAGAAAGAGTTATGTTTTTAAACATATGAGCTAGTTATATTTTGAGAGTAGTATTGAACACCGATATGGGAACGAGTCCAGATAACTGAAAGTTCTCATAAACCATGTAGTCAGCGTGGGTAGAAAAGGTCATACTTTTTAGATGATTCCTTATTGTTTTTAAGCATAGACTAGTGGATCCACTTAGTTAGTAGGTCCTATACCCTAGCAAAGTATAGGACAGTTCTGGCAGCGTGGGCGAGACGATGTATCATCACATAGCTCATAGTGATGGTTGTCGGTTAGAGAATCTCCCACACATATATAATTTATTTTGTATTTTCATATACAAACAAAGTTTATTTTTATTCTTGCATGCAAACTGAGATATATTATATTTTCAAATACATTTAGTTGTTATTTATTGTTTAGAAGTTTTTCTTTATAATGCATCTTTACTACTGCTTTATATTGAAATGAGTTGAGTAAGTTGAGTATCCCTAAGTTGAGTCTAGAGAGGTAAGTTGTTTCTTCAGTTCCAGTTCAAGCTTATGTCATTGTTTTATATTTCCTCTTGCATGCTCGTACATTCCATGTACTGACGTCATTTGGCCTGCATTTTTTATGATGCAGATACAGGTAACCAGGATCATCAACCAACGCTTCGTTGATCCAGTTGAATTCCAGAGTTCTTCGATGAGCCTCCTTGCTTCCGGAGGATCCCTTCTTTACTTTCCAGTATTGCAGTTTGTTAGGATGATCAGGGTTCTTGTCCCGACATCCCTCATAGTATTAGAGGCTTCATAGATAGTTAAACAGTAGTTCATGAGTCTTTTCCATTTCAGTTATAAAAGTTGAGACTTGAGTTGCCTCTTTTGGCTAGTGAATGTTTTATCTTTAAAATATTCTGAGTATTTCTATAAAGACTTTGAGTAAAGTTTGTTTTTGAGACTCTTTTATTGGTGTGTAAGTCTTCCGCTGAGAGTTGAGCCAAACCAAGGGTTCGCTTGGGGCCAGCAATGGTTCTCGAGTCTCAGTCGCGTTCAGGGTGTAGGCTCGGGGCGTGACAAAACACCCCTATGTATAACATCATCACCAATCTTCACATTTACTTAGATTATTGACCAAAATACTTGAAATTTTCTCTCTTTAAGAATGAGTAGTATATTAATACTCACCTCCACATTTGCCTCGTGAGTTACGTCACCAAACTTATACTCTAAATACTTTGCTTTGTCCTGCTCACCATGAACTGTTAAACCGTAGGATCTATCTTTAAACCTCCAATCTATCGTTAATCTTGTCCTATGTGTCTTCATTCAATACTTCATCATCTACGAATAATAGACCATGACAGCTCCCTTTAGATATTTCGAGCATAAATAAGATGATTGTCATTATTTTATTATCATCACGATAAATTACAATGGTACCCATTGTCACAAATAGAAGCTCCTAAAATGAGTTTGTTGCTCGAATAGTCAGTCAATTATTAAAATTATGTAAGAAAGTCAAACTTTTTTTTGGGTAAAAAATCAATCTTCTAGAGGTATTTCACAAGAAAAATCATTCTGATCAATTTTGTAAATTTTGAGCAATCAATTCTTGATTTGACATTTGTAGCCATAATTGTTGGACTTAAAATCAAAATAAATAAATAAAAACCAACCTCATTTTCACTACTATAGTAGGAAAGATTTGGTGTGAAATAGTTATAAAAGAAATTACTTGTCCGTGACACAATTAAAAAAAAAATATTCAACAGGTGAACTTTTAAAATAGATTAATCACAACACAACTATTTCAAAATTGATTTTCAAAATAAATAATTGCATTCAATTGGCATAAAGCATATCAATGCCTAATCAAATATACACAAATTTTAATTCAGATCCATGAAACTTTTGTTTAATTATATGATTGAGTTTCTCACTCATCTTTAAAGTAAAATAATGCTTCCAATCACCAACTTCCCCTCTACGAAAGAACATTTTAGTTTCCTCTCCGGTTGACAATTTTCCATTTATATATGCTCATCCAAATTGCTCAAATTTTCAAAGTTACACATTCTTAATATTTTATCCTTCACTCCACAGTTTTCTTCCTCTATAGAAAATGAAAATTCCAAGAATTCAACTAAACGTTTAAGCTGAATTTTCGGTTGCTCTTTAATTTCTTCATACATCAAGAAAATTACTTCCTTAGGTTTTTCTATGCTTTTGCCCCAATAATCCAACACATGATTCCAAAACGGACCATAAAGGCTTACACCTTTACAAAAATGATCAAACATTTCTTCAATGGAATTGGTATCTATGTAGTCAAGTCTTAAATTGTTTGTGAAATGCCACATTGAAATAAAAGTGTCCCTCAGATTCCTACATTAGTAAACAAGTTTGGTTCTTGAATCTTGGACTGATTTTGGCAATGATCATAGGGCAAATGAGTTGACAGGATTCTAGGTGGAGTGAAGGATGAAAAATCAAGGACTTGACCATCAACATAGAGCTTAAGTTCCAAGAATGGAACAAGTTCATGAGGGTTCTTGACAAGTGACGGGTGATTTTGTTAAAAAATAGGATATTTTTATCGATTCACTAAAGAAAATAAAAGTGTTTTTAACCAAGTGGTTCCTGATTTTCGGAGTCGTAACAAGAATGATATCACTATCTTCAACTTGAAATTGTTGTTGACATGCAATCACACCTTGGATTAATCTTGGTGATGTCCAAAAGCCTTGATAGTTGTATATATACGATCCAATCCATCCTTTTTTTTTTGTAGGATAGAGAGCAACTTCTTACAGTCTTCACTTACACCATCCTCTTGTAAATATTTGGGAGGAGTTGGTGAAGAGGTTTGAGATGTTGTCATGGTTTTGAGCATTATGTGTTTCCTTTTTGTTTGTATAATGAAGGCTTGCTCATAAGGATAATATATAGAGGGGACTTACATTGCATACAGTAAAAGTTCTTTTATATTATTAATGAATTTTAATCGATAATAGGTTAACCAATGTAAATTAAAACGGGGAGAGTAATATTTTTTTATACTCATATTAACTTTTTAAAAGAGTTAGGCCATATGTCTAATCTCTCAAAACCACACTAAAACAATATTACTCACCAATATACATAAAATGTTTATATATGTATCAAAATATAAATATATATTTAATTATAGTTTTGACTTTTTTTAAAGAGGTTAGGTCATATGTCTGTCTAATCTCTCAAACCTACAAGTCAGTTTAGTCTGAATGATAACTTCAAATAAAAAAATATTACTCACCAATATACCTAAAATGTTATATAAAAACTAGATGGCAAAGGCTCGTGCTAGCACGGGCCCAACATATTTAAATGTGTTATATGGTTTTCTCATTGGTTTGACAATAACAATAACAATAACAACAACAATAATAATAATACATTTAAAGCAATTGATACTTTCACCGAATGTCCCTATATAAACATGGGTAAACTATGATATTATCATGTAGATGTCTGAAATAGATAAGTTCTTGGTTACTTTTAAATAAGGCCAAACTCATCGGTGGCCCCCTAAAGTTGGCACCAAGTTTCACATAGACACCTTAACTGTGCGATATTCATTTTAGACACCTCATGTAGGATCCCGCTATATTCTTTTGACATTTTTTTTACAATAAGAAAAAAGCTGAAGGAGAGTGTAATACACTCGTTAATGGCGTGGCAAACAGCGAATTAAATGATCACATGTGTTATTTTAAGTAAAAAATTATTTTAAAATCTATTTAGTAAATAAAATAAAAATATTATTATAAAAAAATTAATTTAACCCCCCCCCCCCCTCCCCGGTAGTTGTCTTCTCTACTATACCCAATAATTTTCTTAATTTTTTTCTTAATTTACTCTTTAAAATTGTTTTAAATTCTTTTTTTGGTTCTATTTTAGTGTTGTTTTGAGAGAAAAAGAGAAGAGGAGGAGGGAGACGAGGAGAGAAAGAAAGAAAAAAATATAAAATATGAGTGTTGATATCCAGTTTTTCCGGCAAAAAAGGTGGAATCGGAAATCGTCTTTTTTCATACACTCTATATCTCTTTTGTGCTTTTTTCTTTTCTTTTACTATTTTTCATTCTTTTAGTGTTGTTTTGTGGGAAGAGAAGAGGGAGAGGAAGAAAGAAGGAGAGATCAAATATGAAATATGGGTGTTGATTGATATCCATTTATCTGGCAAAAAAGGTCGAGGGAGGTAATGGTAAATTTAGAAAAGTAATACAATGAAGAAAAAAAATTACTTAAAAACGAATTTGAATAAAAAAATTGACCTCCATTGAAGGAGTTTAAGCTTGAAAAAATGGTGGGAGGTGGCGACTTGAAAATTGGAGAAGAAGAAAAGAAAATAAAATAAAAATTTGGCTAAATTAAGTCTTTCACACGCTATTGTTGAGTGTATCACACTCACTTTGACATGTCAGCAAAAAATGTCAAAATGACACAACGAGACCCTACATGAGATGTCTAAAATGAACATCACTCAGTTGAAGTGTCTAAGTGAAATTTGATGTCAACTTTAGGAGGACATCGATGGATTTGGCCTTTAAATAATATACTACTATTAATATTGATGTTTGTGATTTTCCATCGTACAATAAAAGCAAGCATTCATATTGAATGATAAAATAGAAAATAGAGATCAATAGTATGAGTATTTTTATTACAGTAAACACATATAAAGTCTGATGAATAAAACATTATAGATATATGGACTACATATCATAGTACTCCAACCGTATCCTGCAATCAAAACATTGTGCGGGGTACAGAAGAGTAAAATCATACCAATTACCATGGTGGTCATAAGGTTCATTCGTCACACATCAATGGCCAGAACACATTTGCCATTTCAAATTTGTTGAAGTAATCGAAAGATAAACTATATTTTGAATACTATTATTTAATTCATGATAATTGAAGTATATGATTTGCATCATAGTACACAAAAGTAGAGGATTTTTTGAGTCTGCCCCCAGTCTTTTGCTATCTCAAATAGGCTAGTCTTGTATTGTTTTTCTTCTTTCCATAGTTCAAACCCTTGTAGCAAAGATACAGACATCTTCCTGTGTACATATGTACAACATAATTTTCTTTAAATACAAACATTGTATATGCACATGTATACATAAAAGCAATTGTATATTTGTGTAGATATATACAATAGTATAAGTAAAGGCACTTGCATGTATATTTGTATTGATAAAGACAATTGTAATATTATATATCCTAACCTTGTATGAAAATAAAAGAAGATTCTCATGTCACAGGCACTTCCCCTGGGGCTACATTGTTATGTCAACTGCGCTAAAAGATCAAAATTTTCAGAAAGATCATATCTCTCCATACATACAATATTCTCTTATTCTTTTGTATGAGATGTTTTGCTTTCCTTCCCTAAGAAAGCCTTTGTCTTTCTGATGTTCTAATAGCTAATATCTCAACTTGAAATATAAGAAACCATCAAAAATTCGCAAGACAATCAAACACCACTAAAAAATACAACTTCTCCCTCAATAGAGTTGGAGACCCCAACTAAAAAGTATGAACTATCATAGCTAACACACCCATAATGGGTGTTTCCTCAGGATACCGCAATTAGTGGTAAGTAAGAAGAACTTGTCCATTCAAAATAAACAAAATATAGAGTTGAAGATTCTAATAACTTTGCATAGATAATTTCAGAGAGATTATTTCAAACACCAAGACGTTGTAAAGTAAAGTTGTAGTCCACACATCGAAAATTACTAAGTAGACTCTCAAATTATTAATTTCAAGTATTATTGCAATTCTTATGAGTTCAAACATAATGTGGCACTGTAGATTACATTCTCCGGAACTTTTGGACAAAAGGGTGCAATTTGTTCTTCCTTATGGATTGAAAAATTAGCCTAGAAGAAGAAAAACTAATGCAAATGAATCACTGACTTTTGGATATGAAAAATTATATCGCTTGCAATAGACCATGTTAAATAAGAAAGAAGCAAAAATAAATTTTATTCATACATGGTGTATGCTAATGATCAATGCATACAAAAAAGATTAGTTCAAGCATTATTCATCAAACAACTTGGGTGCACTGTATGATTCTTGTAAACATGAGCTCAGTTGAGTATCAACTTTTTGGCATTCTAAAAATCACAACATATATAGGAAGATGTTTTGGAGCACCTCCATAAAACAAGTAAACACAAATCGTTAATTAAAAGAAACAGAAATTGAAAGGATGTTGAAAAATAGATATTAGTTAGTCATAAGACACATAAAGTACTATTATTTGATATGTTTGAGTAGAACATTATCCTCATGAAAGTTGGATTGTTTAAGTAAACATTTCGGCAACCAACAAATATACTAAGCTTTCAATTTAGTGCTAAATTATTTTTGTAGCAGCATGTGTTGTAATTGGTAAGGGGTAGTTGGTCTTCCTTTCTTATGTTAGCAAAAAAAAAGAAGAAAAAAGGGGGGGGAGGGTACTTCAGTACTATGCAGACAAAGCAAGATAACATAGTAGGATGTATTTTGGAACAATTAGAACTCATATACCAACTCCCATATTGTTCCATTGAATAAGAGGTTTAGAATAATTAAATAGTTATCTTATGTTAGAGTTAATTAATACTCAATAATTTGTCCTATGTTAGAGTTGTTTGAAGTAAGTTTTAGAAAAATGAAATATTGTACTTTATTACCAGTAAATCTAAAATGTTGTGGTGATAAAAAACTTACAAATCAACTTCTAAATTCTTCATGCATTAATTACCACCATTATAAAATGTCTTTGTATTTTGCACCAAGTCATGAGCAGTAGACATTTAAAACAAAAATAATAATCAAAAGGTTGGATCGGATTACTTCTCAATAGATGATCAACACAGCACACAATGAAGCAAATTAAAAAAGCAATTAACTAAAGAATTCGAACCTTCACCAGAAAAACTGCTTGATCAATTTATTTTAGATCCCACATAAAAACATTATCAGAAAACCATCCATATGTACGAATACTAAACATGTTCTTCTACACAGATCTTAGCTAACTTACATTGCTGTCAGTGTATGTTGGAAAATAAGTTAGCCCATTCACAACTTGTGCCAACTGCTCTAAGTGATTTATAAATTCGGTGTCCAAGTCCTTCAATTTTCAAAACACTGTACTGTATGCAGATATCAAGTAAGTCCTCACCCATTAAAAAATAAATAAATTGAAATACTTATAAATAAATAAAATTTGAGAAAAATAAATTGCACATTCATAAAGATTGCATTCCTTGGAGGAAGAGACAAAATAAAACCACCTATGATGACATAATTATATTAATTAGTTCAACATGTAATTACTATTAGCCACTACTTAAAGTAGTCAAGTGCAAAATCATATTTAAACCAGCTAAAGCATATTTTATTAGATGTAAAAAATGACATAAAATCGATATTTGACTATAACGTGGAAACAACAAATGACTCGGCAGTTTGAAAAAAAAATAGAACCTTCCAAAGGAAAATGCTTAAAAATTCACTGTCCTAAACAAAAATTAAGATACTTTACTCTCAAAGAAAGGTAATGCTTACAACTTATACAGAATTGAGATTATTTTCTTACCCTGCAAAGTCTAAAAACTAAATGCAAATTTCGTGAATTTGACAATTTATCCAATCGAAGGGACTAACATATATATATACATTGAAACGTGCTAGCTTCAAGTACAAGGCATCATAGTCCATCCATACATAATATCAATAATTGATAACCAAAACTGATGATTAGTTTTAACCGTACTGAAATATAAAAGTGGAACTCAACCTATAGGGTTACAATCTCTACTTAACCCAGACATTTTTAGTCGATCGGTAAATCGAAAACTTAATCAAACTGGTAAAATTGATAGATTTTTTAGTGTTACAATCTCTACTTGAGTTAGACACAAGTACATTTTCTTTGTTTGATTTGATAGAGTTAAGGTCGGTGTACCTGTTGTATAACGATATGATAGTTTCTTTGGTAGATTATTTAATATCAAGTTTCCTATGCTCCATCTCGCATATTTGTAATTCTCCCTTTTCTCCTCGAAGTAAATACTAAGGCCTGCATATGAGAAATTATTACAAAATTGAAAACATGACCCGCATCAAGAACAAAATGAAAAAATCAAAATTTGAAATACAAACTCGTAAATAGGAAATCAGAGAGAAAAAGAAACAACGCGACATATGAACTCTAAATTTAGTGCATGCAATGGTAAAACAACCAAATACCAAATCAATCGGCAAAACTGAAAGAAAAACTAAACCGATTGAATAAAAAAATTGCCTAAAATCAAAACAAAAATAAAATAAATAATCTAAAAAATCGATGTCCGCTAAATCCTCCATTTGAATTCTCACAGGAAAACATACAATAATAGTGGGAGTTTACTTAAACATGAAACCTATTTTAATAGTAAGTAGAAACTGAAAGGAAATAAAAGAGGGAATAAAAGAGGAGAAAATTGAAGGAAAGGTATCATTTAAGTTTGGAATTAACTATTGGTAACTATTTTGACTAAGAAAAGGTCAAACACACTTAACTATTAAATTAAGTTAATTGTGGACTCAATTAACATTTTCAAAACTTATAATCTTTTTAGAAATACAAAACAATCCACCCACTAAATAAACAAACTTTCCACTCCCTCTCTCAAACATTCTCCTCTCTCTCACAGAAGAAAACGTTCTCCTCTCTCAAAAATTCAAAATTGCTTCAATCGGGACAATCAATTTCTCCGGTAACTTTCAACTTTCGACGGCCGTACTTTGAACTTTCGATTAGTCTATTCTAATCATTCAAGGGAACAACGATTTGCAGGTAAAGCTTTATTTTTTTGAAAAAAATTAGGGCTTTTTAGTTTGTTTTTTTTAAAAAAAAGAAATACTGCAAAGAGACTATTCTGAGGGAGGTTACAATTTGCATATACTCTTCCCTCAAGCGTTGCCCAGATTTTGTGCGATTCAGGTTGAGATATCGAAGTTTTTGTTTGTTTAGGTGAGATGGGGAAGAAAATGGGTTTGCCCAATTGGGTTCCTGATGGGTCGACATGTTCTGCAGGAATTTTTGAAAAAGAGTTCCTGGGTTTATATCTAATTTTGAAAAAGTTTACCCAATTGGGTTCTTGGAAATCTAAATTCTCTGTAATTTGTTATCTCACTAATCTTTTGCCCTTTTTTTTTTGCACTTCTGCAAGTACTTGGTGAAAATTCTAGGAGTAACAAAGTTCTATTGGAGCTGATTAGGTTAGTGTGCGATTTATATGATTAATCAGTAATATATTATTCGTTTTCTAGATTAAAATAGACATTTAGTAATAGATAGTACATATACGCGTGTATAGAAAATAATTTTGTACTGAGTTGCATTTGTTATCGCGGATAGGTGATCAATGCAGTTATATTTTGAATTCGGTGACTTAAGCTAAAATTGCATTTACTATTTTGATAAAGTGATCCCACTGAAAACAAGCTTGTTCAGCTTCTTCCGCATTTATGAAAGTTGAGCTAGGGAGTACTTGATGAAGAGATATGCAATTTTGGTAGTATTAAGCTATTTTACATAAAAGGTAGTGGGATATGTATTTTCGGTGTTTTGATTGGGAATGAAATGACTTAGCTTATTTTTGTTAAGCTATGGATTGTTTTGATGAATACAAATTTGTTTTACCTTTTTAATCTATTTGACACAAAAGGGTAATTGGATCTCAATTTTGGTGATTTTATCACTTGGTTATGTTCGCTTAAACAGCATTGCGGCAAGAAATTAAGTTAGAAATGAACTTGATTTTTGGCATGGTATCTTAATTTTGTATATTGGTATAGGCTGTTAGTTTAGATTATTTTGAGAATATAAACTATAGCGTGCCCTTTTGGTTTAGATTATTTTGGGAGTATGAACTATTTTCTTGATTGGCTTCTAAGTGTAGGAAGTGTCAAAACCAACTTGTGAAGTGTATATAGTTTGCTATGTGAGATTATTTTGTGCTTGCTCATGATTTGGATGCATTCAACAATTATCCATGGGGTAATGAAAGCTATTTCTTGATTGTCGAATATTTGTTGTCAAAGTTATCATCGAAGACGAACAATTTATATGGCTTTCCTTGGGCTTTCATAGTAAACTTCACCTCTAATTTTAGTATTTTATTTATTTGTATTATTGAATAATTATTTTAAATTTTTATTTTCATCATCTTTATATTTTTAGGCTTGGGCATTTGAAGCAATACCTTACCTCAGGAAGCTATTCAAGGATTACTTGAAAGAAATTTCTCAACCACAATCCAAAAATAAATTATGTTGATCTCTTCAATCCTCCTCATGATATAGTAAGTCTTCTATAGAATAATCTTTATTTAAATTAATTGATTATTTAATTTGCTTTTGTTTAGTTTTCTTCCAATAATGACTCATTTATAGTCATCTATTGCAATAAATGGGTCATCTGTTGGAAGAAAACATAAGAGTTTGCTACTGTTTTGCTTTCGTCCAACAGATGGCTAATTTGTTGCAATAGATAGTCATTTGTTGGACGAAAACTTAATCATTTGCTGCTGATTTACTTACATCTAACAAATGACCTATTTGTTGGACGAAATCTCAATTGTTTGTTGCTGCTTTGCTTACTTCCAACAGATGATCGATTTGTTGCAATAGATGGGTCATCTGTTGGAAGAAAATTGATAATTTATTATTGTTTAGCTTACTTCCAATGGATAGTCCATCTACTGCAATAGATGGGTCATCTGTTGGAAGAAAACTTGATAATTTGTTACTGTTTAGCTTTCTTCCAATAGATGGTCCATCTGTTGCAATAGATAGGTCATCTGTTAGAAATACAATTTTACAATAAGTATTTTATCTATTATAATTTATAGATTAATTTTAATATAAATTACTTTTGTTTATAGATTGTACATCTCTGGCTTGTCTCCACAAAGCAAGAGTTGCAAATGCCATTATTTTTAACTCTAGGAATCACTGACACAAAATTAGACCCTACACTGGATCTGATAAAAAAAGAGTTGGCTGGAGCAATAGCCATCAAAAGGGAAGCACTTATTCTTCTTGGTGATGCTGATGATGTTGCAATAAATGTTAGTGATGATGTGGCTTGTCCACACAAAGCAAGAGTTGCAAATGCCATTCTTTTTAACTCTAGGAATCACTGACACAAAATTAGACCCGACACTGGATCTGATAAAAAAAGAATTGGCTGGAGCAACAACCATCAAAAGGGAAGCACTTATTGTTCTTGGTGATGCTGATGATGTTGCAATAAATGTTGGTGATGATGCTGATGTTAATGTTAGTGTTGATATTGATGATGTTGGTGTTAAAAGTGGTGGTGAGCATGTTAATGATGTTGATGGTATATATATGGTGGATTCACCCCTTTCAGTTGGTGGTATATATTTAGTTAATCATATTTTGTAATTGCTAATGATAATATTTTATATTTAATAGATGTTCAGTTATTTAACCATGAATTTCATTATATTCTTAGATTTGTCAAATGTTAAATTATACTATTGGAAATAGACATATGTTGTAGCAAGTTATAAGTTACTTATTGCAACAGATGACACATATATATAGAATCGGTTCAAACATATATGATCATACGTTGTAACAGATGAATCATCCATTGCAACATATGAGCATATATAGGTCTTCTATTGCAACAAATAATACATAGTAGACATTTGTTGTAATAGATTTCTATATTTGTTGCAACAGATGATCATATTTATTTGATTATTTTCAACAGATAATGCATTGAGATTATAATTAAACTTATAATTGAAAGGTAATTATAATTAAATAATTTTATTTATCACTAATTATGGGCTAATGAAGCATTTCATATCAAAATAATCAACTGATCATTTTATTTAAGACGAATACAGTTAGTTAATCATGTAATTACTCTACAATATATTGAAAATGTAATTGAACTTATTAATTAAAAGGCAATTATAATTAAATAACTTTATTTATCACTAATTATGGGCTAATGAAGCATTTCATATCAAATAATCAACTGATCACTTTATTTAAGTCAAATACAATTAGTTGATCATGTCATTACTGCACAATACATTGAAAATGTAATTGAACTTATTAATTAAAAGGTAATTATAATTAAATAACTTTATTTATCACTAATTATGGGCTAATAAAGCATTTCATATCAAAATAATAAACTGATCACTTTATTTAAGACGAATACGGTTAGTCCATCATGTTATTACTCTACAATACATTGAAAATGTAATTGAACTTATTAATTAAAAGGTAATTATAATTAAATAACTTTATTTATCACTAATTATGGGCTAATGAAGTATTTCATATCAAAATAATCAACTGATCACTTTATTTAAGACGAATACAGTTAGTTGATCATGTATTTACTCTACAATGCATTGAGATTATAACTAAACTTATAATTGAAAGGTAATTATAATTAAATAACTTTATTTATCACTAATTATGGGCTAATGAAGCATTTCATATCAAAATAATCAACTGATCACTTTATTTAAGATGAATACAGTTAGTTGATCATGTAATTACTCTACAATACATTGAAAAAATGTAATTGAACTTATTAATTAAAAGGTAATTATAATTAAATAACTTTATTTATCACTAATTATGGGCTAATGAAGCCTTTCATATCAAAATAATCAACGGATCACTTTATTTAAGACGAATACGGTTAGTCCATCATGTTATTACTCTACAATACATTGAAAATGTAATTGAACTTATTAATTAAAAGATAATTATAATTAAATAACTTTATTTATCAGTAATTATGAGCTAATGAAGCATTTCATATCAAATATATATATATAGTCGATTGAAAATGATCAAACATATATGCTCATCTGTTGCAACTGATGCTCATATGTTGCAACAGATGAAACATCCATTGCAGCAGATGAGCATATATGCTTGACTATTTCCAATGGATGGATCATCTATTGCAACAGATAATACATATTAGACATTTGTTGTAATAGATTCCTATAATTGTTGTAACAGGTGATCATATTTATTTGATTATTTTTAACAGATAGGTTATCTATTGCAACAAATAATGCAATAGCTAATACATCTAATGCAAAATATGCAAAGTTTGTTGCAACGGATGAGCATAACTAATATATTTTATATAATAAATATGAACATACACAATTAATCAAAATGAATTAAAATTATCAGATTCATAGCTAAGTACAAAATAACTATTTCACTATTACAATAACTATGGAGCATTTCGAACCGGGCTTGTTGTTCTCTTGTATCCAATAATTTTACATATTGAACACTTATTTTTTCTTGTTGGAAATGATTCCTCGACTCCACGCCTCCTTTTCGTTCACCTTCTTCCCGGTTTGCTTGGGTCAACATATGGAGGAGGTATTTCTCTCTCCAAAATCTCCAAAGGAACAATCCAAGAATCTTCAGGAGGCACCGGATGTGCGCATTTAAAACAATACACACTACGCGAATTAATCATTTTTGCAAGTCTGAAATCTTTTTTCAAGCAAACAATATACAATGAAATGACTAGTTCTTCTTTGTTCTTGAATGTCATTCCTATGTAAAAACATGTCTCATCATCTTGAAGATTGTTCAACTATTTTAACTGAGAACTGCCCCCTATATCAACAATGGGTGTAGGTGTTTGGTCCTCCTCCACATCATGTCCAATCTTATCATCTGGAATATTCATGTCCATCCCATTCAATTCATCATTTAACAGATTTTGTTGGTCTTGTTCTACATTTTTATTCTCTATCAATTTTTCAACAACGTACACCCTTAAAACGGACCTAGTTGCATCACTCAGATAAGCACGTAAACGAAGTTGATTGCTTATCTTAAAAGGTAGGACCCTCTGATTTTCAAAAGACTTGTGCATGTAACTGATGACAAGATCATTTGGTGGACAATTTAGTCCACAATAACTAATGATTGAGTTCACAAAATCATTATACAAAATATCCCTTTGGACGGTCATCAATACTGACTCTGACATGTCACCATCCTTCCAATGCCAAATAAATCGATTGTTCTTCTCAATCAATTCACCATAACAATCAACAACTATTGTTATTGATTCTTCCATTAATGGTACCTAAATGAATTTATTAAAAATACTTAATAATAATTGTATAGTAAAGTTGAGTGGCTATATACAGTTAAAAATCATATGCACAATCATTGTCCCAAAAAGTCAATCATTTATTGCAACAAGTAGGTCATCCGTTGCAACTGATGATTCACTTGTTGAATACATGTCCAGAACCAGAAGCTTATCCGATATGTAAGTCAATTAATGAGTCATATGTTGCAACAAGTAATTTATCTGATGCAGCATGTAATTAATCTGTTGCAATATATGACTTACCTGTTTGAACAAATTTCTGATTTTGTCCTAGTTTGTCCTGTTACTGTAACATGTATTCAACGGGTAAGCCATCTGTTGCAATAGATGAGTCGTCTGGTGCAGCAAATGACTCATATGTTGCAATAAATGAATTATCTGTTATGACAAGCTTTTGGTTCTTTCCTAACTTGGCCTAATACTGTAATATGTATCCAACCAATGAGTCATCTGGTGCAGCAGATGACTCATTGGTTGCAATAAATGACTTATCTGTTGGGACAAACTTCTGGTTCAGTCCCAGCTTGACATGGTACTGTAATATGTATCCATAGGTAATCTATTTGTTGCAACAGATGACTTACCTGTTGGGTACGCGACTGTAAATTTTTGAAGAAACATTCAAAATACCAAAATGAAAAATTAGAGTAAAAATCATTAGTTTACTTACCAAAATCACCTATGATGTAATGCCCAATGATATATTAATGAAAATTGGTCTGAAAGCTGCAGTACAATGTGAATATCAACTGAAAAAGAAAAAAATGATGAACAACCAGAAGAAAATGGTGATGAACAAGAAGAAAAAGAAGAACGATGATGGAGAAGAAGAATGAAGAAGAAGAGCAGCAACAATGGCCCCCAACAATGGAAGAATAAGCAAGAGAGAAAAAGGGAAAAAGTGAGCCGTTGGTACCCTTTTTTTCCCTCAATTTCTTATTATTTAGGCTTTTATATAAGATGGACTAAAGTGTAAAATAAAAAAACTTAGGAATGAAAAATTCAACCCCTTAATTCTTAATTTAAAAATTGTCACCCCTACTCAATACTTAGGACCTGAGTCACCAATCCCTAATTTTGAAACTTTTCTATAACCCTTAATTCATTGTTCCGAGTAAGAGACCATTTTTGAGAGATGGACTTGAGGTTGAGAGTAAGAAAAGAGAGAAGGAGCTATGGATGTTTCTAGTCTAGTCTAGAAATATGTCCTTGTCTGGGTTGTTCAGTAGATTTTTTCTCAATCGTGTGAAATTACTACTCTACCCTTGGTCGTTCCATCTTCACATTTCTACATTACTTTACTACTATTAATAAGAGTGAATGTGAGGAGCTTCCCGTTTATGGGAATTGACAAAAAAGTCCTAAGAGGCTTTTCTTGTAATTTCACATGAAATTAAAGAAGCCACTCAATTGATTAGTTAAAGGAACAATGTACCTTTTTGTATCTATTGGACTAATTTGTCCCCTAAAAATACAAATAATTCATACAACAGTAATGCATACAACTTTCTGAAAACATGGACCCACTTAAGTTTAACTTAAGTTGTATTCCTTTTGATTTCTTATTACCACGTGGCTGCTTCGGTGACTGATATCTACCACGTCTAATAATATTTATCCACTATTGACTTTGCACATTTCTTACGAAATTACAAATAGAAGACTAATTTTATTATATCACCCTTTAAATATAAGAAATACAATGTCTTAAAAAATGTAATGGAAAAATGACTATAATTATGATAAGGAGAATTAGGAATTAAATGTAAAATTATCCATTGATTTCATAAAGTAGACAGTATTGTTGGACATTTCAAAATAATATAGTGGACAACTATTATTGAACTGAGAGAGTAGGATTAAATCTTTCTTCCAGTACTTTTCTCACATTAATTTCTCTCAGCACTCAATTAGTGAATTCTACTAGAGTACTTGTACTTAATAATACACATAATGAGCAAAAAGAGGAAGCTTTCATTCGTCTGTTCGTTTAAGGATATGTTGCTAAATCATCAACACTGAAAGGTAGTTCTACCGATAATTGTGAAGAAAGCATATTAATGGATCTTCGAAAATCAAAAAGAGGTAACTAAATCTAAAATATTATAAAGACATTTAAAAATTTTGGTAGAAGCTCAAAATCTTTAAGTGTCACATAAATTGGAATAGAGGAAATAACATATATTATTTGAAATAACGTAAAAGTATTACAAATCACAATAATTAACAACTTCAAAATAGACATATAAAAAATTTGATTGATTCACAAAATTCTACCCATGTCATATAATGTAAAATGTACTATAACTCATAATAATTAAATAACTTCAAAATCTAAAAGATATATAAAAAATTTGCTTGGCTTTCGAAATTCTATCAATGTCACATAAATTTGGGACAAAGAGAGTAACATATATTATTAAAAATTACATAAAGTACTATAAATCACAATAATTAACAACTTAAAATTTAAATGGCATACAAAAAATTGTTTGACTATTAAAATTCTATTAATATCACATAATTTAAAATAAAGGAATAACATAAGTTGGGCTCGTGCTAGCACAGGATACAGTAACTAGTACTCCCTCCATTCCATATTAACTTAATTTTTGAGGTGTTTCACACCCTTTAAAAAAAGTAGATTAAGACATAATTGAACCTAGTTTTCCATTTTTATCCTTATTAATTATTGTCAAATTTATGATTAAAATAACTAAATATTAATTAATCACTAATTCCATTACTAACTAATGAAGGGTAAAATTGGAAGAACACTCTAAAAATAGTCTTGAAAACTGAACAATTAAGTTAATTTGAAAAATAAAAAATGCCTCAAAAACTAACTTAATATGGAATGGAGGGAGTAATAGAAATAATAATGGTAATATAGAATTTGATGATTTCTTGTTTAACTAACTTTAAGTGTGTGGTTTAAACTAATTAAATCCCCTTTAACGAGGAATCTTTTCTGTTATTTTTTTAAAGTGATTTTACTTAGTTAATTGTCACACTTAGTCATTTTATTTGAACTTTCTTTTCTCTAAAATCATTTCAAGTGTTTAAGTCAATTTCTTTTTCAAATAATTTTAATTACTCTTTATTTTTTTTAAGTATATTTTTTAAAATTAGTCAAATATTTTAGTCAAGTCGTAGGTTAACCGCACGTTAACGGGCATTTCGAATGCTTAAACCTTTCTCGAAGTGTAAATTGAACCTCGAATCCCCTTTGAAATTTTAAATGATTGTTCTGTTTAAATCTACTTGAAAAATTATAAGTTTTTTTAATTTCTTTCAAAAATTAAGTGGCGACTCTCTTTTATAAAAAATAATTATTTCTTATAAAATTAAGTTAAATCGATTTTTGTAAATAAAGTTTTAATATTTCTTCTTAAACATAAAACACTCACTTCCATGTCTTCTTCATGCATCGCCTCACAAAATTTACACTCTTCATACTCTGTCTTGGTCCTACTCAACCTGGACTCTTTAATATCCAAAGTTTGTCCCACACTTCTAGCTTAGCATTGACTCCATTTTGCATCTTATCAATCAGTACTATATATCCGCAAATAACATAAATCAAGGCACCTCATCTTTAATATATGGCATCAACTAATCCATCATCAAAGTAAACACGAAAAGAATAAGAGTTGACCCCTAATGTAACCCTATTTCTATCTAGAAATGCTCCAAGTCTTTTACCACCATTTTTACCTGTATTTAAGTTTCTTCGTACACGTTCTTTATCGCCCTAATATTCCACCAATACACCTTTTGCCTCCACGTCCTTCGGGACTTTGTCGTAGGCCTTTTTAAGGTCAATGAACACCATAATCTATTTTCACAGTATAACTAATTAACAACTTAATACCCATGTAGTTGTTGTAATTTTGGATATCAACTTTTTATTGTACATGTACTCATTGTAGTCTACCTTCATTCCTCGAGCATCTTAGTTGTCTTAAATATCACATTGAACAAGTAAATCAACAACTTCAAATATGCTTTATTCGTGCTCTTTCAAAACTCAACCGGAATCTCATCTCGTGTTGTCACTTTTCCCTTGATCAACTTATTAATATCACGATTCACCTCATCAGCCTTAATATGTAATACCTTAGATTTTGATGTCTCTCCGAGTGTTCCAACTTGTAACACCTCAAAAATTTTATGCTAATACCGAAACAAATTCTTTATAAGTATATAGACTCGTAGCGGGTGATTCCTAATTGTGTGTAGAGGTCTGAAGGTCAATTCTTTAGTGTGGAAAGAGTTTTGGGGATACATTAATCCTCTACCACAAAGTTGAGTGGAAAGTTTCCTTACCGATTGAGTTTCTATGCAAGATTTTACTTGGGTCAATTTCAAACAAGTATATCTCTTAGAATATTGATATTTATGTGTCTCATTAACCATAAAATTGAAGGTCTTTGAATTTTCTTTCCAACACCTTTCACCATTCATCAATCCAAGTTATGTGCTAAAAGTTATGTCTATTTTTCATAGCACTATGTAGTCTGCACGAACCGATGCACGAAGTGGACATTAGTCAGGCAGTCATGCGTCAAGTTCAGTGCTAATGTTAAGGTTGTGCGAAGTGTCGCGTTTACTAGGCTTCAGCTTCACGACTGCATACATTACTTTGAAATTCTTCTAGTTTTCTCTTATTTTCACATATTAGGAGGGGTGTTTGTGTATTTCCTCATCCCCAACCCACGACTATTAATTTCTCCCAAAAGCCAAAGTCAATTAGTTTTCATTATTTCAACCCTCTCATTCTCAAAAAAAAAAAACGCTCACAAACTTCCAGAAACACTAAGGCTAGGGTTCATCTTCCAAGGTTTTTTATTCAAAATTCATCAATAAGGTATGTAAGACTATTCATAGTGATGGACTAAGTTCGTCCTCACACCCTACATCTAAATTCAGTCACTAAGATTTAAACTAAGGGATTTTACCCCTAAGTTCCTTGAATTCCAAGTATGCTTTGATCTCTTCTCATTGAATTTTGATTCTTATCATTGGTATTATAGTTCTTCATGTATTTTGGTTCTTGAATAGTTGTTCATGCTTATTTTATCACATGAACCCTAGTTAGTTAAGAATTATTGAAAGCTTTCGCATAATTACTTTCATGCATTGACTACTCAACTAAAGTAAGTTCAAGTATTTTAAGTTACCATTTGAGAAGAGTTTTAAGGGAACACTGCGTATTTCAAATGCATTATTTTTATAATAAAAGTAGGATTTGCTTAAAGAAAGCATAATCAGTTTGAGGAGGCAGTTTCAGTTAGTGAAAAGTAAGGATCAGTATTCCTTAAAGAAGTACTTTTGAGTATATTACTAAGAGCATAAATGTATGTTCTTGGGAGTAGTATTGAGCATAAATGCATGTTCTTGGGAGTAGTATTGAGCACTGATTTGGATAAGAGTTAAGATAAATCAAACCCCATAAACTGGACAACAGTGTAGATAGGATTGTGTCATTGGTTCGGGCGACTCTTCACCCAGCCTCATTAAGGGATTTTTAGATGGATCCATAAGTTCAATTTTATTATTCTATGCTCTGGCAAAGTATAGGATGACTCTGGAAATGTGGGCTAGACGTTGTATAATAATGAGGCTCATAATGATGGTTGTCAGTTAGAGAAACTCCCAAAGAAAAGTGAAGTATAGTATTTTTTAACCTTTCATATATTGCATTGTCTCAGTTGTAAAGATTTAATTTTTTTCATTACATTCACATGCTCAACTTTCAGATGAGTTACTTTTCAGCTTATGTACTCAGTTAGCTTAATGTTTCTTTCTGCCATTTTTACATACTGTACATTTCACATACTGACGTCATTTAGTGGTGCATCATTTTATGATGCAAATTCTGGTAATCATGATAGTGCTTTAGTAATATCTCTTTGTAACACCTTGAAACTCGGTAAGTTGGGTTAAAAGGGGAATTCAGAAAATTTTGTTACTAGTGCATGTTGTACAATCCTACCTATGGACCGTACAAGGTCCTATGGCCCATAGGAGAGGAGTTGTGGAAGAGCCTTGAAAATTGAAAATATTGAGTCTTTGAAAATTTCCCATGGACCAACTAGACTGTCGGTAGGCAGTGGTATGTCCCGTAGAAAGGGGATTCATAGGGAGGTTCAGACTTGGTGAAATTTTGGGATCCCTTGGTTTGTATGAAGAAGACCTACATCCTGTGAAAAGGTTTACGGACCGTAGGAAGTACTAGTGGCTCTTGGTCCTTGGGTGGATTTTTACTCTTCAGCATCTTTGTCTACGGATGACCAAGACACTCCGTAGCTCTTTGTACGAACCGTACATGGTGTCCGTAGGTCACTCCGATAACTTTTAAGTTCAGGGTTAATTGGGTTTTTCCTACTCTTTTAACACCTAAACTATGTCATTTTTAGAATGTTCTAATTTACTCTTCAAATTTTACTCATTCCCTTGCTATCAATCAAAATGCTAAAAGCTTTCAAGGTTTTCTCTCCAAGGATTCTCCCAAGTGGATTAGGATTCATCAATGTATATGGAAAGTTCATCAATGGATCCTTTTTCATCCATTGAGTCCCAAAGATTTCTCTATTTCTCTTCTATGATTCTAACCCAAATTCTAGGATTTTGCATGTTTTCTCATGAGTTCAATTATTTATGACTAAATTCATTTTATTTGATTTTGTTATATATGATTTGATCTAAGTTACATGTTTTCAATGATTTTCATATCAACTCATGCTATATAACTACTCTATGATTATGAGTTATGTTTTGAGATTATGCATGCATCATGAAATTGAGGAAATTATGAATGAAAAATGCTTTTAGATAAAGTATCGATATATTTTATGAAAAGGTTGCTTTCTAATTGAAGTATTCTCATTGTGAAAGATGATCATGATTTTGGATGCTTAAGATAAGTGCCTTTATATGTATGTTATGAAATCATGATTTTTAAAGGAATTATTCTATGATATGAAGTTTATGATTTGATTGATATTATTAGACTTTTACCTTTTCAAGTATATTATGATTACAATATGATTATGCCTATTTTCATTGGGAGCTTACATAACACCGAGAGAACTTTGGTATGGAGACTCTACTGTTATTAGAGGTTGGGTCTCTAGTAGTAATCCCCTTGTATCATAACTACGTGCCGCCATAGGATTTTGTCCTGATTGGACATAGCAAATGGATCCATCTAAGCTTAAGAACATGGTCCTTACCTTGGCAAGTAGGACAATCTCTTTTCAGTGTGGGAGTAAGATATTGAATTACATGTTATAGCTCCATGGTCTATGTTGATTAATGATAAACATCTCACAAATCTTATGACTATCTTGATTTAGGCTTATGTTATGATTTCCAAATGTTGCATTGACCTTGTCCTATGTTTCATTATTTTAGTTTATCAAGATTTGATGTGTTTTACTTAGTCATGCATCATCACATTTTCAAGACTTAGCATGTTTCATGTCTATGTTTATGCACCCTCCCCATATTCAATACATTTCATGTACTAACGCATATATCTCTTGTGCCTATATTATTTATAATATAGGGTTTGGCGTTCCTCCATCCGGTTATGGCTAGTGGATTGATTCATCTTTTCTTAGCTTGTGGTGAGTCCTCATGGTTCGAGGAAATGATCACATATTATGTGTTTCTTGTCTAATTCAATCTTTTAAGTTTTCAAACATATTTCATGAGCTAGGGCTTTTCATAGTCACGCATATGATAGTAGAGACTTGTTGTCAGACTTAGTAAGATTCAATCAATTCGGTCTTTGTACTCGATTTTGGCATCATGTTGAGTTAAAGGGTTGAGACTTATATTTCACTTATCTCTTTATTTCTATTATGTTGATATCTTAGTGTCATGCTTATGCTAAGTGGCTTGTTTAGGGTCTCTCGAGATCCTACTTTTCATGTCATGTCTAGAGGGTAGTTTCGGTCATGACACTCTTTCCATCAATAGTTGGTGAGATCTCCTTTCTTTCAGAGGGCTCATGCTTAGTTAGTTCAGTTTATTTGATTATTAATTATTAGTGAACTTATCTGCGCTTTGCGCAGTTATAAAAGATGATAAGATATCATCTTTTAAAATTAAATATTACTAGATGTATCTCTCTATCTCTATCTATCTATAAATATTTGGTTTGTTAGTAAACATTCAACAAAATCATGAGTTATATTTTGAAAGAAAAGAAATCATAGACTTACGATAATAAAAAATTCATATAAAATATAAAATGAAGAGTATTTATAGAGAGAGCATACAAAAAAAGTAAATAATACGACATCATTTTTACGATCATAATCATTAAAAAAAATATGAAATCAATATACAATCTTCTGAGCTCTGGTCGACATCTACTCCCATAAGTCAATCATCATTTAATAGTCTTCATCATATTCTTCAAGTCAACCAAAGTATAAATATAATAAGCACCGAAAACATAACAAACTAAAATGCTAATATGATCATTATTGTCTCTATTTATAGGACTACAATATGAAATAACAAATAATGTCATGAATATGACATTAATTATTTTAGGTGTTATGATGATAAAAGGTTGTAAGAATAATGAAAATAAAGACCATTAAGTTTTATATTTAATTTTTTTAAAGAAATGACTTTTTAGGGCCTGTTTGAAAGGACACCCTGATAATTGGATTTGGTGTAATTGGGTGTAATTACACTGTCTGTCCTGTTTGGTTGGACAAGTAATTACTTGGTCAGCAAGTAATTGGTGTAGTTGGCAGGGGGTAATTACACTCTACAATTCAAGGCTCTACTAAAAAATTGTCAAAAAACGACGGCCAAAAGCGACGGACTGTGTCGCTTTTTTGGTCAAAATCAACGAAAAAGCGACACAGTCACTTCCGTCGCTTTTTAGCTCGACGCTTTTCAAAAAGCGACGGACAACGTCGTTTTTCAAAAAGCAACGGATTGCGTCGCTAAGAAAGTGACGGACTGCATCGCTTTTAGAGACGGACAGCGTCTCTTTTAGCGACGGACTGAGTCGCTTTTCGACTATTTTTTTTAAAAAAAATTTTAAAAAAGCGACGGAGTCCGTCGCTTTATTTTAATTTTCATTTTTTTTAAATTTCTAAAGGGCGACGTAGTCCGTCGCTTTTCTGGAAATTTATTTTTTGAAAATCCCAGAAAAGCGACGGATAAAAGGACACTGTCCGTCGCTTTTCTGGAAATTTTATTTTTAAAAACCCAAAAAAGCGACGGAAAAATCCACGCTGTCCGTCGCTTTTATGGAATTTTTTTTAAAAAAAACCTAAATAAGCGACGAAAAAAACCACGCTGTCCGTCGCTTTTTCTGCAATATTTTTGACAGTAGCAGATCTCAACTTTTGCTACCCACCTGCAAATTCAATTCAATTCAATTCTACACTATTCAGCCCAATCAAACACACACAATTATAAACAGTCTAAACAAAACAAAAATAACAAACTTAAAATAACATTCAAAAGTATCTAAATCATAAATTAAAGACTTATAAAGTCTTTAAAAATTCGTTTTAAAATTTTAAAAAGTTCATAAATGTCCAGAGATCTAAACTAGGGAGTGAGATCTACATAATCATCCTCATCACTCTCGTCGTCGGTGTCATCGGGAGCCGAAGTAGTAGGTCGACGA
>JAJOOR010005318.1:0-55015 GCA_036250505.1 Solanum acaule | reverse complement strand
ATTTATAAAAAACGTCCCCAACCCGCTAAAAAAAAAAAGCTCACTGGAAATTGCAAATCTGCACAGACAGGTTTTACGAAAATGGTCATAACTCCCTCATCCTAACTCGAAATGAGGTGAAACCAACTGCGTTGGAAAGCTAACTCAAAGAGCTTTAATTTAATAGGTTGTGGCCTTTCCAGTTCCTTGTGTGCTAAGAGATATGCCCCTTTAAAGTTGACCCTCCAAATCGCATTTTTTGCGATTTTCGAATTTTGATACGGTTGCTCTAAAATTCGGGTTAGACCCATTTCCCACTCAATTTGACCCCCCGAATAAGAATATGAAGTCGAATTTCCGAAATCATGCACGTATTTTGAGATATATGGAAATTACAATTATAGGTGTTTCCGAAGCACATTTTTGGGCATTTTTGGGGTCGTTTCACAAACGAACAACATGATCCTATCCTATGCTGACTGTGCAGTTCTAGGGTTTGGATTGCCTGAATCCTTACCCAACTTAGTGCACAATACTATTGAAATAATGCAATAATGCTCAATAACGATATTTTGTTCCACTTTAGGAGAAAAAACTGAAACTTTGATACTTTGAGCCTATGCTCAATAATACTTCTTTAAAACTTAACTAAATTTCAAAAACTTAACTATGCTTTTCTAAATTTTTTACTATAGTTTCTCAAATATGAGATACACTTTCTTTAAAGTCGAATATCCTTTCTTTAAGAAAGTAATGCACCTGAAGCAATTCATGCTTTCTTGAAACTCTTTCTAAACTACTTCTTTAGGAATTGTAATTTACTTTACTCATGAAAACAATGCATATGAAATAGTATGCCAAGGTTTTCAAATAACTCCTATCTAAAAGAAGGTTCATGTGGTATATTAAGCATGGACAAGAATCAAATGTCATTAATATTAAGAAGTACTGAAATCTCTATAATGAAATCAAGATTTAATAATAGGATATAGAGATAATTTTAAACATATTGAACTATAGGGGTAAAAGACCTAGTTTTGATTTTGCTAAATTAACTCATAGATGTAGGGTGTAAGGAAACCTTGATGGAGAAGTTTGAAATCCTAGATTTGATCTTCTTGATCCTTGCTCTAAGCTTTGGGGGATAAAATAAGAGAGTATTTTGAGGTAATACTACAATATAATCCTCAATTAGGTACTAAAACGTTGAGGTTTACACTTAGGAAGAATGGAGAAAGACTGAAATATCCTCCGTTAAAAACTATTGAGATCAATTCACAAGGCCTAATTATGGCTTGTGGTTGGATCTACAGCTCGTAGATTTCATCAATGAAATCCATGCCACAAATCAAGGTCTTAGAACATCATTTCATGAGCTCAAACCATGACCCATGGTTTGATCCATGACTAGTGGTTTGGGTCCATGAAAGTCACTCTAAAAATGAGTTTCAAACTTCATTTTACAAGCTAAATCTATGGTCCGTGAATTGATCTACGATCAGTAGATTGAAACCGTACAAATCAGGTTGAAAAATCAGTTCAGAAGTTGATTTCATGGGCTCCATATATGGCCCACACTTCAATTTATTTACCCATAAATTGGACTCATGAAAATTAGGTTTTGAAAAACTCTACTGAAAGTGTCTCTAGAAAAATATTCACAACATTTTACTCCGGACTCAGATTGATGCAGTATTTGTGGCGTTGGAAAGATGAATCATATAACTTTGATTCTATATGTTATGTGCTACCTAAAACTTTATTATCTGAGATATATGGTCATTTAATATTGATCCTTGCATGAACTAATGTGAACATTTTAATCGATAGGAAGACTTCAAACTTGACTTAGTGCTAGCAGTCCCTTATGACCCTAAACCACATTCAATACAATTCATACACTAAAGAATGAACCTTAACAAACTTGTACAAGTAGGACATCAACTGGTCTAAGCTTATATGCTTACGATTAATGGCTCAGATCCTTAGTGTATATCTTGGGATAAATTCTTGTATTATTTCTGTAGATCCACCTCTCTTCTCTTTATTATTAGCTTTTGCTTCTTCTTGGTTATATTTCGTGTGGTAGACCGTTGCTTATGACTTAGAGCTAAGGGTTAGACTTACTTATGATTGGGTTGTTAGTTTCTCTCCTACTCTTTTTGTGCTAGTTTGAGTTCCATTCGAGGACGAATATTCCCAAGGGGGAGATATTGTAACACCTTGAATTTGAGAAAGCCTAGGAAAGGGTCTAACAGACTTGTCAAGACCCAAAACTAGACCATGAAACCCTCCACGGAGCCCTAGACGGGCCGTGAAGGGGACCACGGTCCGTTGTGGTGCTCGTGACAAGAAGGCAAAACCTGCCCCAAGCAGTATCCCTCCCACGGACCATTAGACGGGTCGTGAAGAGGGAGACGTGTTGTGAAAGTGGTCGTGAATGGGTCACGTCGGAAGGGGGTTCTCCCCTAGACACTGGTCAAGGACCACAGGCGTCAAAATGATCTGTGAAGCTTCACACGGACCGTGAGGTCGTCCGTGAAGGTTTTTTTTTATCAGACTTAAAGTTTAGTATCAGCTTCAAACGATCATATCTTCTACCACAAAATGAATTAGGTGGCCCATGACCTATGAAATTAAATATCTCTAAGTTCTCTTTCCAACGCCATCGAGTTTGCTTAATTCCAAGTTTAGAGTAAAACGTTATGCCCAAAATAGTGAAGCCTTGTCGGGCAGAAATTCTTCACGACCCATTTGACGGGCAATGGTAGTGCATGACGATCCGTTTTGGGTTCCAGTGACCCAATTCGACAGTTTTTAGTCAGGGACTTTTGGGTCTTTTCTCCAATTATTTTAACTCAATACTATGTCATTTTTCCTTCTACTCAAAGCCCTATATAATGTTTTTAAACCCCCAAATCACCCAAACCCAATTCATTCTCTCAAATTCTCAAAAGAAGATCAAGCTCCTCCTCTCAAATATTTCTCTCATTAGAAGTTGAAGAAGATAGCTAGGGTTTCAACATAAAGCCTCCAAATCCTCCATTGCTTCCAAGCTTTTGACATCAAGGTATGATAGTTTTCATCCATGGAACCCTTTTCTCCATGGAGTCCCCAAATTCTCCAATTTGTAAGCTAGAATTCCCCAATTGAGTTAGGGTTTTCTTCCATGTCATGGGTTCCTTTCTAATGTTGAATTACTTGATTGTTTTACGACTTTTTATGCATGAATTGATATAATCTCATGATTTTAAGTTGATTTCTCATGAATCCATGCCAGGTCAGTAAGATTTTATGTGAGTAAGATTTTACCGAGGAATTTAAAATTTCTTAAGTATTAAGGCCAGGTCAGTAGATATAGCACCTTGAGTTCCAAAAAAAAGAATTAAAGAGAATTTATTCAAGTCATTCCTTAGTTCTTTTAAGTTTTGGGTCAAATTCAAATGACCATAATTTTCAGTACATGATGAGTTAGGAGACCCCTAAGATATAAAATGAAATATCTCTGAGTCCTCTTTCCAATGCCACAAAGTTTGCTAATTTTCGAGCTTATATGATAGAGATATGCCTTTTTGAAGTCAGGCTGTCCATTTAAGGAAAGTTACCCAAAAATAGGAGGGGTATTTTAGTCTTTTCCTTACCCCCACATATTCTAAATGTGAATTACACCCAATTAAGGGTCTAAACTGATTAGAATCAGTTTCATTCATCCCCAAAACATTTATGGTTTTAGAGAGAAGATTCGAGAAGTGAAAAAGTTCAAAGTTTCAAGCGTTTGTTCAAGAAATTCAAGATTTCGCCAAGAACCTAGTTCTTTGAGGTATGTAAGCTTCTATAGTGTTGGGTTTGTTCACCCACACGCCAATCATGAGTTTCTTTTCTGAATCTATCCATAAATATTGAGCAATTTAATTTCTTGATGAGTTCTTGATAAGTGTTCTTGGAGTTTCCTTATTGATTAAGTTTTGATGTAAGATTCTACTTGGGTCAACTTCAAACGACCATATCTCTTAGAATAGAACGAGTTATGTGGCCTGTAACATATCAAATTAAAGGTATTTGAATCTACTTTCCAACCCCATCAATTTCGCGTCAATCCAATTTCTGAGTAAAAAGTTATGACTATTTTAGTAACTTGATACAATGCTGTTACGCATTAGCTGACCGAAAACATTAAAAAACATCGTTTTTGACTTTTTACCTCCAAGAAAACCATAAACGAATTTCTTGACTAATAAAGGCTCAAACAATCAGATTTTCATCTTTTAATTCATCATTCTCTTCTCTCTCAAACCCTAGGGCAAAACCCTAAGGAAAAATCAAAGTAGAAGACTTCATTCAAGATTCTTTCAATCTTTTTCAATATTCTTCTTCAAAGTAAGTCTTTCTCCAAGAATTCCATTCTTGTCAACTCAAATTCCTCCATACAATTATGAATCACTAATGAAAAAAATAATTCTTGGCCATAGAGATTTTAAGAAACTAATTCAAAAATCTTAAGAAATGTTTTCTTGATTGTTTAACTTCAATCTAGGGTTTCAAGGCTTCTAATCAAGTTCTCCTCAAGATTCTTCAAGAATCTTGTTCTTCCAGGTATATAAGGCTATCATAGTGTTGGACTAGTTCGTCCTCACGCCCTACATCTACTTTCAAATCAGAAAAGATAAATCTAGGATACCACCTCTAGATTTGAGTATTCTTGAGATAAGTTGATTTGAGTGCTTGAGTTCATGGTTCTTTTAAAAATTCTATTCCTAATTATTGGGTTTCTCTATTTTTATTGAGATCCTTAAGTTGATTTTTTCATGTCTATAATTCAACATGAACCCTATTTTGAGTTATAAATCTTGAGAAGTTTTCCAAAGCCAACACTTGAGTTTTAAACTGAGTTTTGAGGAAGTAATTAAGTATGAGAATGATAAGAGTCGTATACATGAGTTTCATATTGTTATTTAGACCCTTAAGCCGAGTCGTTCATGCCCATAAATTCCGCATCAACTCCATCAGTTGAGTATCTTTGAGAGGGGTAGTATCTTCAAGTTCTAAGTCTTGACTATTGAGTTCCTAATCCTTTTGAGAATATATTTCTAATCATGGGACTGCTACATGTTAATCATGAAGGTCCTTGAGTTGAGTTGTTCATGCCTATAATTCCACATAAACCCTATGAGTCGAGCAATCTCGAGATGAGAGGTATCATTGAGTCCTTGAGTTGAGTAGTTCATGCCCATTATTCCACATGAACTCTCCGAGTTGAGCATTCTTGAGATGAGTAGTATCATTGACTCCTTAAGTTTTGGAGTTGTTGAGTTCAAAGTATTGAGTTCTATGCATGGTTATTGAAATCCTTGAATTGAGTCGTTCACGTCCATAATTCGGCATGAACCCTATTTTAAGAAGTCTTTTTACAAATTGTTTTAAAACTTATTTTAAAGACTTGAGCACCGAATTGAGGAAGAGTAGAGTTGAGTTCATTTTCTTTAAAATGATATACCGGAACTAAGTATTCCCAAGAGTAAATGATTTTACATTTAAGAAGAGAGGAAACTGAGATTTCCAAAAGAGATTTGAGCAGTTTGAGTACCATCTCTTTTAAGAGAAAGATTTTGTGTAATAATCTCAAACCATAGAAAGAGTTATGTTTTTAAACATATGAGCTGAGTATATTTTGGGAGTAGTATTGAGCACCGATATGGGGACGAGTTCAAATAACTCAAGTCTCCATAAACCATGTAGCCAATGTGGGTAGAAAAGGTCATACTTTTTAGATGATTCCTTAATGTTTTTTAGAATAGACTAGTGGATCCACTTAGTTGATAGGTTCTATACCCCGGCAAAGTATAGGACAATTCGGGCAGCGTTGGCGAGACGCTGTATCATCACATAACTCATAGTGATGGTTGTCGGTTAGAGAAACTCCCACAGAGTTATATTATATTTTTATATATACAAACTGAGTTATTATTGTATTCTTTAATACATTGAGTTGCTATCTATTGTTTTAAAAGCTTTCCATATATATTGCATCTTTTACTGTTGCTTTATCCTTGAGTATCATGAGTTGAGTATCTTGAGTTGAGTATCTTGAGTTGAGTACCTTTGAGTTGAGTTGAGTATTTTTGAGTTCAGTATCCTATTCTTGAGTTGAAAAGAGGTAAGTATGCTTCCTTTTTATCAAGTTCAAGCCTGTGTTTATGCTTTAGAATTCCCCTTACATGCTCGTACATTCCACGTACTGAGCCATTTGGCCTGCATCGTTTCATGATGCAGATACATGTATTCAGGATCATCAATAGGCGTTTCGTTGAGGTCATGTGATATTTAGTCAGCTTTGGTGAGCCTTCATATATTCCGGAGGACTTCACCTTTATATTACAGTTAGTAGTTTTGAGATGTCGTGGGTCTTGTCCCGATATCCTTCTATAATAGTAGAGGCTTCATAGATAGACAATAGAGTTTGAGAAGTCTGCTAATTTATTTTGTTAAATGTTTTAAAGACTTGAGTTGCCTATTTTGGCTAGTTGAATATTCTATTATATTCAGAGTTAATCATTTGAGTTAAAACTTTGTATCTAAATTCTAAGAATTTTTATTCAGTTTTTAAGCTTTTGTATGCTTGAGTTAGTCAGTCAGGATGAGGGTTCGCTTGGGGACCAACAATGGTTCTTGAGTGCCAGCAACGTCCAGGGTGTAGGCTCGGGTTGTGACAAGTAGGACAACCTTTTTCGGTGTGGGAGACACCGGGGGATCATGTTATAGCTCACATGGTCTTTATGTTGGTTAAGGCTAATTCCCACAATAATGAACTAAGGTTACTTTAAGAAGTATTTCACAGGCGTTCAAAGATGATTTTACTTGCATTAACCATGGTTTACAACTCATGTTTTCTAACCCTTTTATCTTATGTTTTAACTTGGTCTTCGCATATCATGCAAATGTCCTTTTTAACATGATTTCATATTTTTATGCATGACTATCGTACTTGGTACATTTTGTACTAACACATACTTTTGCCTATATTTCTTATCCTAAAATGTAGGGTCCAACGATTCCGATTCGCACCTCCGTGGCTAGGATCTCTTAGTAGTTGAAGATTGAAGATTGCTGAGGCCTCATGTTTCGAGGACCAAGACTTTATTTCATTATGTCTTTTCATTTTAGTTTTGAACTTGATGTATGGGTTACGTCCCGAGTTCTCTTTTGTACTAGATGGCTTGAGACATTGTTAGACTTCCGCTTCATTTTATAAAACTCTATGTTTGCAATGCTCTTTTAAATCTCTTGATTTCTATTATCTTGACTATGTATGCTAAGTGGCTTGTATAGGGCCTCTCGAGGTCTTGTACGCCATGTCACGTCTAGAGTGTACCCTTGGGTCATGACATTATTTTGATCACATCTATACATCTATACAGTTCATTGGTTCAAGACTAATATACTCTGTTTTCCAGAGAATTTGTGTTTTCATTTTTGATGTGATACATATAGAAACAACAGAGGAACATAAGAAGTCGATCCTCCACATGTCCGGGCTAAAATAACTTGGTCACATAGGAAATGTGTACAAAAAAAGGTACAGGTAAATAAGTTCAAGTTTTTCTTCTCTGAAGCTACCTTGCATAGTTGTGGAACTCAATCTCATTTAGAAACACTATAACAAAAACAACTTTTAGCGGCAATAAATATACATATTAATAGAGTGTTAAAGTCTTTATCGAAATTAGTTAATTGCCATTGAATTCAGTGTTACTAAAGGCTTTAGGGACATATACAAAGAGTGATAATTACCGCTGAAAATACATATTTAGGAGCAATTAAGCTATTGCCGCTAAAAATCATTTTAATGTATTGAAACCATGATCTCTATCTTTTAGCAACCGAACGGAAAGTGGTTTAAGAATAGAAAAGAACTTTAGAATTGGAAGTGCTCGCCCAATAATTGTTTACCCAAACTTGCAGTACCATGACGACCTTCTGTCATTTGTTCCATGTCCTTCACAAGCAAAAAACTTGGAATCTAGATAGAATGGGGATGACCACTTAGAATCAAATAATATTTCATATGGCGTTCTTTCATCCCCCTTAATACAGATGGAAGCAGGTTATGAGTTTGTTCAAGTTGGTGATTAAAATCTTTGAAAATCATAACTTTCTTGAGGCTGGGAAATACTAGAGATCTCGAGTTTAAGTTGAAGAAATTAATGACATGGACCTCTTCATAATTAAATTGGACCCACGCGGACTAAAAATAGATTTGTCATCTCAATGGATACCCAAAAAAATAAAAATAGATTCATCATTTGTTATTAAGCAAACCTTTTCAATTTGAATTTAAAATTGGTTATAGATGAATTATTTTTGAACATATGTTGCTCGACTTTTCAAAAAAAAAAAAAAACACATCGTTGCATCCTCCAAAAGTTGTGCAATTTTTAAAACATTCCACACAAGCGTGACAACATTTTTAGATAGCGCAACCAAAATAGTTTTGAATCACTGATTGGTGAGGAAAAAATGATAAGAAAATTAAATTAGCAATGATGAAATAGGAAAGATTGTCTTTATTCTATTTATATTATTTGGCAAAAATGATATACATTCCCTAATTTTAAAATGAAAAGAAAGACCATTACTGAAGTTTATTACCTAACTGTTTGAATTTGGAGTAAAGTTGATAGCTTAATTTGCAATTAAATATTTGTAGCACTAATCACTTTTCGTTTGGATCACTTCAAAATATTACTCATGAAATGGTACAAGTTATTGAAATATCCAGGTCCTTTTTGAACTTTGTAGTTGATCTCATTTCTAAAAAAAAAAAACCACAATCAACACTTCTGATTTGGCCATTAAAAAGCAAATATTTCAACTTATTTTGGGAAAAAAGTCTGATATATATCCGAACTTTGACCGAAATTGCTGTAACAATCTCAAACTTTGGACAAGACCTATATATATATATATATTTAAAATACACTATTAAATAGTGCAGGGATAATAGATCCTGCCAAAAATTTGGGATTGTTACAACAATTTCTATCAAAGTTCGAATATATTTCGAACCCTTTTCCCACTTATTTTAGCAGATTCACACTGAACAAAGATAATATTTTAGATTTGTAGTGTTGCATTTAACATCTAGCAGTTGCCTCATTCACTATAAAATACTCATGTTTCATATTTTATTCTTTGATACATAAACTTTAGTTTGTGATTCATCAATATAGTCAGCATGTTAGATGAACCACTACATGCTAAGGGGTTATTATAATCTCATGGATTCTTCAAGTGTTAAGGTTCATGATATTGGCTACTAATGTTTTTTGGAACTCTTGTAGATACGCAATCGCGTACTACAAGTACAAAGAAATGTTCAACAAGAAGAGCTCTAAATTCGTGTTTAGAAGAAAGAAGCATGTTGATTCACTTGATTGTGCAATATGCTTATCAAAATTCGAGCACGGAGAAAAGGGGAGAAAACTTGAAACTTGCAAACATATATTCCATGAAAATTGCTTGGAGAAATGGCTAATGCAAAAGGATATAAAAGCAAGTTGTCCACTTTGTAGGAGTGTGATTTTAACAGAGGAAATAGAAGAAGAGCATCGAAAACTAGAAGACGAAGGAAAAAGAGATCATAGCTATGAGAAAGAACTAACTCTTCTCTTGTTATCTATCTTGAACAAAGGATATTGCCATTGTAGCTTTTCTAATTGATCAAGATCAAATATTAGAATTAACACAAAAAAATGTTTTAATTTGTATCGAAGAAAAGAAGAAAGAAATGCAAGAAGAGTTATAATTGTCACATCCCATTTTCAAACTGGTCAAAATAGTTCGTAACATAAAATTACTATTTCTCTGATTTTGAAAATTATTTAGAGGGATCACCTTCAAGGAAAATCATTGTTTGAGAAAAATGCAAATGTAAATTATGTATTTGCTTAAAATTTGGTGATAAGTAAAATTTTCATTAATTTGAGAGAAAGAGTGAAATACATGCTATATATGTGTCTATAATATGTATGAAAAAATTTAATAACCATATATTTATTGTACAGTAAAAATAAACAAAACATAAATAAACTTGAAAGGTATGGAAATTTTATATATTAGAAAATGAAGATGTATATTTAAGGTCATATGAAGTGAATGAGCTTATATAATTATCGCAAGTAAATACATAAATTGTTTAAAGAGTATGAGAATTTGTTACGTTATTTATTTCTATTATATAGAAGAGCGATGAGAAGGACGACCAATGACATTTTAGTAATTTTAACATCATTTAAGGGCAAAATAATAATTGTATAAATAATGGTCAAAATGAAAATCTAGAAGAATCCATACATGTCTTAACTTTTGTTATGGGCCCATAAGGATATTATTGTAATTTTGTTAAAATGAAGAGTTTCTATTAGTTAACTTCTTACAAACAATAATAAATGCTAAGCTTGTTTTGACATATTTTAAAAAGAAAATTTTGAACTAATTAAAATAAAATCTGTTTGAATAGTTAATATTTTGTTCCTACAAATACTTTAAAGGATTATTGCGTAAACATATTTTTAATATTATGTTACATAATATGACCACTAAATTCGTATCTTGATTATTAAAATAGTCTTTAAAATGACGTATCAATATTTTTTTAATTAATTTGAAGAAAATATCAAATTTCGTGACTAAAAGAATGAATAATGTTTGACTGTCAAGAAATTAATAATTTGATAATGTATTCATCGAAAAATTTAAAAATATAAAATTTTCATTTCTATATTTTCTTAATATCAAATATGATAAACTATTTAATAGAGAAAATTTGACAAGGAAAACGTTTAACATTCAAATTCTAATGAATATTAAATTCAAACTAAAGAAAAATGAGTAGTTAAAAAATAAAGAAGAACAACAAAATAAAATGTCAATAGAAAAAGACTTTGTTCAGAAATATAGAGGAAGATAAACTAAAAAATAAATAAATTAGGAAAAAACAACCCGAAAAAAAAGAGTATATTGGTTATTTTGTGGAGGTAAGATTTAGAGTTTTCTTTACGACATGATATTAAGAGTGTAGTATAAAAAAAAATTAATTAATGTAAATTAGAATATAACATTACGATAATTGTTATTGTATATAGAAATAAAGTTTCTTTCATGATTGGTTTTATTGTTGTGGAGTTAAAAATTATTTTTTTAATAAATACTTTCAATATTTAGAATATAACATTACGATAATTGTTATTTTATATAGAAATAAAGTTGCTTTCTTGATTGTTTTTACTGTTGTGAAGTTAGAAATCAATTTTTTTAAGTATTTCTATTTATCGAAGACAATAATAAAATGTATCACAAAATTCATCGACAAAGCCAATTACAAACACAATATACTTAAGTTGAAGCAATAGAGATTTGATAGTGTCACGACCCAGACTGTCATGATTGGCACCCACACTAACCTTCCGGTGGGAGAACCATCACTACAACCCAGACTAACAAATTTTATGAAAATTAAGGCATTTAAAGTTACGAAAGCAGATTTAAATGACAATAAAAATGGAGTCCCCATAAACTCCAAAGTTTAAACAAATAACTTAACCAAACTAATGCGGAAGAACAACCCCTAAAACCTGAAAGTCAATGTACCAAAACTCTACTAACGACAAGTCTAAGAATAAGGGGTACACCCCGAAACTAAACAAACACCTTAAACAAATAGTCTGAGTCCGAAAAGAATGGACTTAAACAAGAGAGATCCATGACAGCCTGAAAGAACTGGCTCACCCTTGAATCCGATCACGCTCAATAGTCACTTAGCTGAGGTCTATTAATAGCCGCCTGAAGAAGCCTTGTACTCAACAAAAATAAGAGCAAGTGCTGTATCAGTACACAACCACCGTATAGTGGTAGGATCACGCGGCTATCCCACTAAGTGTAACATACATTAGTCAATACAACAATATAATCACATGCACATATCGAACATCTACAATATCATCAACATATACGAACAATGAACAACTTCACGATTCTCGCATATCACAGTTATATTAATTTAGAGCAACATACCGTCTTCCAATATCCATCATCATTAAATGTGAACGAACTCATCACAAGTAGATACACAACACAACTCAATGGTCCTCTCACGGAACCCAATTCAGTGTTCCTCTCATGGAACCCAAACCCAAACTGTTAGCATACCGGTTCGTGGTATCCGATCCAAGTTAGTGTGCCGGAACTTGCCAGCCGATCCCATAATTATGCCGGAACGTGGCAATCGATCCCAGTTAGTGTGCCGAAACGTGACACCCGCCCATTCAACATACCACAATCACAGTGTATATTCTCACAATCATACAACAAGAGGTGATTCATGGCATACAATTATTCAATTATCCTCATTTACAGCAAGTGTGATCAATAATGCAACATTCGCATACATACATGTATCATAGTGAAGCAAGAACAAACATACATTACACAATCATAGAATCACAACCATCACCTACCTCGAAACAAGCTTGAAACCCTAAGAAACTTAATCCTTTCCTTTCTGGATTCGTTCCTCTTGTTCTTGGTCTACAAACAATCATAATAACACGGGAATCAATAAACAATTACTAATTACCCGAATTACTAACAATTCTATAAACCCTAGATCAAATCCATGATCCCAATTATCCAAATTAGGGTTGTTTCCACCATAGAATCTATAACAAAACCCTCCCCCATCAATATTCACCCATTCTATTACGTTCTACGGATTGAAAAATGGATTCGGGGAGTGAAAAGCTTACCTTTAGCCTCAAGAATGGTGAAAAATGAGTAGGAGTAGCCTGGGGTTTGTTCTTTAGCTCTAAAAATTGAAAACTGACAAATAAAGTCGTTTAAGGGTTTATTTACGACTTTAAGTCGCGTCGAACCCGCCACAACGGCCCTCACCCCGTTGTAGTGGCCCCGCCAGAGCGACCAAAAGCTCCGCTAGAGCGGTTTGCACGAACCAGTGAGCTATTTAAAGAATTCCAAAATCCCCATTTCACAATACACCTTTAACTAACGACGATCAGAAAATTTCCTTTACTCTAAGATCGATTTCGGGAGTTCTACTCGCCCGAATTCAATTCTGTAAAATTGTATGGGTTCTTTAACGAGTTATCTAACTACTCATGTAATTAAAATCATAATTAACTCATCCGGTTGTTACCATATTTCCCTACACCTTAAAGCCTCCAATTTTGTCCAAATCTGGACTAGGTTGAGAAAATCCAATTACTACGAAAAAGTTTTACGGCCCCAAATTTTTTCCCCATTGACTTTTCCATAACGACGGAAATCAGGTTGTTACAGATAGACTTTAAATTGATCTTTACAAATTGATTGATCAATGATTAGTATTTTATCAGATGCAAAGGTTATGGTGCAAATATTACAAAACGAAGATAATAACATTGTGGAAAATAGATACCACTTGCAAATAGATATGAAGATCGATGAAATTTTTCAAAAATATCAACATTTTATATATTCCTCGAACAGGAAATGTTTTAACTCATAATCTAATGCAATTCTCTATTTCCTTGTTGCATAGAATTTTTTAGAATTCAACTTTCTCAATTTAGGTTGTAAATGACACATTTATGTCGTATGACCTTTTGAAATAGATTATAAAGTAATATATTTAAGTTGTTTACTAAAGAAAAAAATAGTAAAGTACAGAAATCTCATATCTTTGGAGGCTAATCACATCATATCCGAGAAGTTTTCTCAATTACAAAAATCTCAAAATTTTCATTGCTTTCGAATACATTCATTGGTTGTCCAATACATTGCAAATGACATATTACTTCGGGGGAGGGATGTATTCGAGAGGGGATAGGTATGTATCCAAGAGGGAATAGATGTATCCGAGAGAGGATTATAATATCTTAAGTTGTGAATTTATGTAATTTTTCAAACAAAATATGTGAAATTATATTGGGTCCGTATCATGGGCCTTAAATTATCTAGTATATATAATAGAGAAGGGTCTAAAATACTCCTCAAGTATTTGAATTGGTACAAAAATACCCTTCATCCATCTTTCGTCTTTAAAATACCCTCTTACCTTTTTTCCTGTGAATAGCTCGGTTTATGTGTGTCTTAATCATGGACACTAATCAATAGGTCACACTGGTCAACGACATTCATTTAGTTGTCCAATTCAGATGGATGAGACAGTTCCACTTGAAGCATGCTTCAAGTCTAGCTTTGAGACATTTACTGCAACTGGAACCTTTAAGGACGTCCACCTTTTGGCTCATATTTTCCCTTATTTTTAATAGCTCCATTAAAGTGAAATTATTAAATATTTATTTATTATATTGCTTAATGTGACTGGTCCAAATTTAAACCCTTCTCAAATAAATAATAAAAATGATATTTTTAAAAATTATTGTTTTATAACCACGTATGATTCATATTTTGACCCGATACACCTGAACATAATATTGAAAAAATAATTAATTTCATGATATCTTCCTATTGACCTATTTTAAATCAACCCCCAATTTATTATAACGTAGCCCAACTCATAAATGGGGATCTAACTAAAATTCATTCTCACCCCTACTGATTGTCCATCTAAATAAATATATTATTTTTTATTAATATAAAATTTTCTATCAATTATCCAAATGTCTTGCTCATTTTGTCTTTTATTCATTTTTTAATCTCTTATTCTTAATTATGATATCCGGGAGTCAAATTTGAAATGAACTTAGATGCTTATATTCTTTTAATTTGTATTATTTTTATGGTGGGATGAGGGTGGGGATAAGAGAAATAGTTATTTTTTATTCTTTTATTTTGAATTTTGGGTACACCCAAAATAAAAATGTAATATTCGTACATATCTGCTTAATTAAGTCATCTTTTATTGAATTAATTATTTCTATATGAATGAATCGTTATTTTCCTCCTTTTTCTCTCTTGTTTGTCATAATTTTTTTTAAAAAATGATGGACAAGATTCAAATAGAAAAAAATGGAAGAGATAAGAAGTGAAGGGGGGAGGGGGGCAGTGTTGAGACTAGATGTCTAACTTTTTTTTTAATATATATTTTTAATTTACTATGACATTTAAAATCAAGTCAATCATGTGAGCTTATATATTAAGTAATTTCAAATGATTTTAATGGAAAAGGGCCTAAAATACCCTTAAACTAGAGATTTGGTACAATATTGCCCTCAATCCACCTAATGAGTATGATCCGTTAGACATAAAGAGTCGATGCTATCCTATCCTACGTTGGCTACGTAGTTCTATGGGACTTCTGAATCATAAAAGACTCTAACTCAATTCGATGCACGATACTACTCCCAAAATAAGTGATATAACTTTATGCTCAATGTTTAAAAACATACTCTTCCTCTGGTTTGAGATAATTTCTCAAACTATCCTCTTAAAAGAGGTAACTGCTCTTGGAATATCTTTGAACTCATAACTCATTTAGCAATCAAAGTTTCTCTTTTATCAATGTAAGAATTGATACCTTTGGTAATACTTAGTTCCCTTATACTCTTACTCAATTCATACTTGAAAACTCTTTCTCAAAAATATATCAAAATCATATTGTGATATGATCATTGATGAATCGGGAAGTCATACTGCATAAACATTGATGGTATATCTAGATACCATACTGCTTAAACATTGATGGCATACTCGACTGTCATAGTAATCATGTTTTAAAAACTCTTTCTCAAAACTCATCTTTACTTTCTCAAAAACTCAGTTTAAAACTCAAATATTGTCTTTAAAAAGCTTCTCAAAATTTATACCTCAATTCATGGGGTTCATGCGGAATTATGGACATGAATGACTCAACTCAGGGGTCTTATTAGCAATATGGACACTCATTACTCAGAACTCAAGAACTCAAGAACTCAAGGACTCAAGAACTTGGAACTCAGAACTCAACGATACTACTCATCATCTCAAGAATACTCAATTCATATGGTTCATATTGAAATATAGACTTGAACGAATCAACTCAAGAATCTTAATGCATAAAATATAGCAATTCAATAATTAGGAATATAAATTCATGGAATCAGGAACTCAAGAACTCAAAATCAACTCATCTCAAGAATACTCAAATCTAGGGATAGAATCCTAGATTACTCTTTACTGATTTGAAAGTAGATGTAGGGCGTGAGGACGAACTACTCCAACACTATGATAACCTTACATACCTAAAAGAACAAGGTTCTTAAAGAATCTTGAAAAAGAACTTGAATAGAAGCCTTGAAACTCTAGCTTGAAGGAGAACAATTAAGAAAACCTTTCTTGAGATTGTTGATATATCTATGGCCAAGAATTATGATTTTCATTAGTGATTCATAATTGTATGAAGGAATTTGAGTTGGAAAGAATGAAATTCTTGGAGAAAAACTTACCTTGAAGAAGAATCTTGAAAAAGATTGAAAAAATCTTGAATGGAGTCGTCTACTTTGATTTTTCCTTAGGGTTTTGGCTTAGGGTTTAAGAGAGAAGAGAATGTTGGATTAATAGATGAAAATCTGATTAGTTTGGGCCTTTACTTAGTCAAGAAATTCGTTTAGGGTTTTCTTAGAGGTAAAAAGACAAAAATGACACATTAATATTTTCCCGTCGGTTAATTCGTCACTGCATTGTATCAGGTTACTAAAATCGTCATAACGTTTTATTCAAAACTTGCATTGTTGTGAAATTGGGGGCGTTGGAAAGAAGATTCAAATACCTTTAATTTGATAGTTTATGGGATACATAACTCTTTGTATCAACTTAGTGCTAGAGGATTCTAGTGACCTTAATTCATATCCAAATTCATTCCCACACTAAAGAATTGACCTTTACACATGGGCAATTTAAGAATCACCCAGTACGATCTTATTCACAATTGAAGAATGGTTCGTGTCTTAATTTAGAAAATTTTGGGGTGTTAGACCAATTCCATGAAAAGACTCCAAATATAAAATTGACGACTCTCTTAGACCAAATCCACATTCCAAGATCAATAGAATTGATGGAATTTTATTCTGAGACTAAAAACTCCAAAAGACACTGAAAACCACTTTGTAACAACTTTACCCTTTCAAAACTCTAAAATCCCCACAATTCACAACTTTTTACTCAAAATTCAAAATTGATTTCACAAACCAACTATAAATGACTCGGGGCAACCATCGAGAGGGGTAAAATGGTACTTTTTCAAATCTCTCCAAAAATGTCCAACTGGGTCATTACAAAAAAATGGGGAAACAAAACATAATTTGAATTGAATCAAACTCACCAACACATAATTTGAGTCCTTCATTTTAAGGGAATAAACGGTAAAAAGGAAGAAGAAAATTAGTACTGTCTCAATCACATTTATATGTTCCTCTTGGTTGTTAATCTATTTTGCTAATAATTTGAAGTAAGTGAAGAAGCAAAATGATGTCTTTATAGAAAGATATATGTACTTTCTATCGTAAAAATGATGGATTTTTTAGTAAATACCAATAGATTTGAAGGGAATAAAATATGCCATTTGTAATACAAAATTTATATAAAGTATTTTGGGATAAATGTGCAACGCACGTTCCCAAAATTTGGTTAATAATATGATTTAAATTGAAAATATACATTAATTCTCTATTAGTTTCTTAAAGTTAACCAAGAGAATAATAATAACAGAGTCAAGTGTAAGATGATGAATCAATAAATTGCATACCATGAATAATTTTTTGGTTTCGCTTGTTATGTAATATCTTTTTGGAATAGTCCTCTTGGTGCTTTTAAGAAGATTTCTTGTTCTTCTTGACATCCTCTTTCTTGTATATTTTGTGCTTCGAGCATATTGAACATATACTGTGGAATTTAATACAAAAAGCCTGTTCAAGTAATTTTTTAAATTCACAATTCATGCACGAACAAAGTTGGAGAGAAAATGAAATTCTAGAGATCACAAAAGGAATATAGTTAGGTTAATATATACATAGGTCATTGAAGATACATACAACATATCGTAATCATCAATGTACATATATACTGTATTTCGTAAATTGAAAAAGATTTGAAAAAAATCAGAGATAGATATTACATATATATCTGAAAGCAAAAACATAGCTTTTAGATTTGGGACAAAAATAGAGGAATAATTATAAGGGATGAAGAAAGTATCATTCTAAACTCGGGATGGATGTCTCATTTTCATATTGGGAAAACCAGTAAATGCCTTTAGAAAAACCCATGAAAGTCTCATTGTAATTAAAAGAGATTGTTCACACATACGTTACACAATACAAAAAGCAACATACTCGTGTTATCATACGAGTAGGGTTTGAAAAGGGTAAGATGTACACAGAGTAGGATTTGAAAATGGTAAGATGAACTCAAACTTCGCCACTACCTTTATGGGGCAGATATATTTTTTTCGATATTCCCTCGACAAAAAAAGTAATTTGAAACGGAATTAAAAGAAGGAATTATCAAACATTTGTCAATCTTGTTAGTCTTCTAGAATTTATTAGAAATGGTTTATAATTCAAAATTAAGACATTTGCTCAAATGTACCACAAATATATAAATGAACACAAGAGCGAAAAATGGAGAAACAAAATAAGATTTGATTTGAATCGATGTCACATTACATAATTCGAGTCCTTTATTGTATGAGAATAAAGGAAAAAAAGAATTGAATAAAATGAAGAAGTAAATCAGTACCGTCTCCATTGTGTTTATATATTCATCTTGATTGTTGATCTATTCTCTTATAAATTTGAAGCAAGTGAAGAAGTAATATGATATCGTAATAGGAAGATATATGTACTTTCTATCGTAAAAATGATGGATTTTTTTAGTAAATACCAATAGATTTGAAGGGGATAATATATATCATGTGTAATACAAAATATATAAAAAATATTTTGGGATAAATGTGCAATGTACGTTCTAAGAACTAGTAAAATAATAACATTAAAATTGGGAAGAGATATTAATTTCTTAAAGTTAACAAGAAAAATATTAATCTACATAATCAAGTGTAAGATTCTTAATGAATTAATTACGTACAATGAATAATGTTTTGCTTTCGCTTGTTATGTAACATCTTCTTGGAAGAGTCCTCTTGGTCATTTCGAGAAGATCTGCTGTTCCTCTTGGCATTTTTTCTTTTGTGCTTCTAGCATAGTGAACATATACTGTGGAATTAAATACAAAAAGCAAGATCAACTATTATTTAAATTCACAAATAATGCTCTCACAAAGTTGAAAAACAAATAAATTCTAGAAATCACAAAAATAAAATAATTAGGTTTATATACACAAGGGACGTTGAAGATACATATATTATATTTTGATCATCACTATACATATGTACTATATATCATATATTGAAAATGATTTAAAAGAATCAGAGACTGATATTACATATAGATGTGCGACAAAACCCCCCAGAGATTTTAGATTTGAAAGAAAAATAGAAAATTATTATAAGGGATGAAGAAAGCATCATCCTTCGGTGACGCTAATTCTCAGATCGGGATGTAAGTTTCAGCGGCGAGGCTACAGTGTCTTGAAAATTATACCGTATACTAAGTTAAATGCTATTTAAAATGGTTAAATTTAATACTCACACAATAAGCTATTGTGGCTCAGCGGCTGGAGGCTCTTTCATGGAGATCAGACGCACGGGCTCAAATAATTTTTTAAAGAGCTCATATTTTATTATTCCTTTAATTGTCTAAGGTAATTAAAGGACTTTCTAAATAATAGTTAGTAAATTTCTTAGAAATCTATAACTTAAAAAATCTAATAAAGCTAATTGAATTTTCAATGAATTTGATTTTTTATTTCTTTTCATCAAAGTTTGAAATAAAACTTAAACATTATTATTTAATTTAAATTTAATAAACAAATTATAATATTTGTACAACGCTAAAAGTGAACTAAAGAAGACCTCATTTGATTCTGCTTCCATTTTTCATGTCTCAGTATTGTTGTCGTCACCAGAGATTAGTGTAAGTTTGAAACGTAAAAATGATTTCATTTTAAGTTGAACCCTCCTCCCCCCTTTTTTTTTATGTGATTTGATTTTTAAAATTTTGAAATATTTATTCATAAAAAAATATTAATATTACGTAGTTTGATTTTGAATTTTTCACTGCACCCATTCATCAACTTTTTTTTGCTTATATAATTCTTGGAAACCCTTCGTGAAATTTCTAGCTCCGCCACTGGTAAGTTTCATTATGAGATTAGGAACTTGAAAGAATGCCTTTGAAAAAATTGATGGAATTCTCATTGTATTTAAATGAGACTATTCACTGATATCGGTACAGAACAACATAAGCAACATACTCAATGATATCCCATGAGGAGGGTTTAAAAAGGGTAAGATGCACATAAAATGGTGTTTAAAAATGGTACGATGTATACAAACTTAGCCACTACCTTTTCTGGGTATATATATATATACCCTCGACAAAAAAAATAAAATTAAGACATGAATGCAAGAAGGAAAAATCAAACATTTATCAATCTTGTAGTCTTCTAAAATTTATTAGAAATATTATTTAAATTCAAAATCAAGATACTTGATAAAATGAACCACATATATATAAATGAACACAAGGGAAAAAATGGAGAAAAAAACAATATTTAAATTGAATCAAACTCACCATATCGTAATTCGGGTTCTTCATTGTAAGGGAAGGCAAAAAGGAATTGAATGAAACAAAGTAAATCAGTACCGTCTCAATCACTTTTATTTGTTCCTCTTGGTTGTTGATTTATTCCCTTAAAAATTTAAAGCAAGTGAAGAAGCAAAATTATATGCGATATATGTACTTTCTATATATTTGAAGGGAGGGGAGGGGGGATAAAATATCTCATTTACAATACAAAATTTATATAAAGTATTATGGGAAAAAGGTGCAATGCACATTACCAGAACTAGTTTAATAATAAGATCAAAATTGAAAAGACATATCAATTCTTTATTAATTTCTTAAAGTTAACAAGAAAAATAAAAATCAACATAATCTAGTGTAAGATGTTGAATGGATTAATTACGTACCATGAATAGGTTTTTGCATTCACTTGTTATGTGATATCTTTTTTAGAAGAGTCCTCTTGGACCTTTCTAGAAGATTTCTTATTCCTCTTGACACCCTCTTTCTTTTTCTTTTGTTCTTCAAGCCTATTGAACATATATTATAATGGAATTAAATGCAATAAACAAGATCAACTAATTATTATTTAAATTCACAATTCAAACACGCACAAAGTTGGAAAACAAACAATTTTCTAGAAATCTCAAAAGGAAAATAGTTAGAGTAATATACGCAGGTTGTTGAAGATACATACAATATATCCTAATCATCACTATACATATACAATGTATTTCGTAAATTGAAAATGATTTGAAAAAAAATAGAGATCGATATTACATATAGACCTGAGAGCAAAAATAGAGCTTTTAGATTCGGGAGAAAAATAGAGGAGTGATTATAAGAGATGAAGAAAATAGAATACTTCGGCGACACTAGTTCTCAGATCAGGATGAAATTCTCGTTCTCATAATGGGAACTTGAGCTAATGCCTTTGGAAAAACTGATGGACGTCTCATTGTATTTAAATAAAGTTGTTCACATATACCGTTACACAACAATAAAAACAACATACCAAGCGTTATTCCATGATTAGGATTTGAAAAGGGGACGATATAGACAAACTAGGGTTTTAAAATCGTAAGATGTTCACAAACTTTGACACTACCTTTTTGGGATAGAGATATTTTCTTTGATATACCCTCGACAAAAAAATAATTTGAAATAGAATTGCATGATGGAAAAATCAAACGCTTGTCAATTTTATTAGTCTCAAAAATTTATTGGAAATAGTCTATAAATTCATAATCAAGACAGATGCTAAAATGAACCACACATAGATAAATGAACACAAGGGTAAAATAGTGGAGAAAAAAAGCAAGATTTGAATTGAATCAAATTCACCATCACGTAATTTGAGTCCTTTATTGTAAGGTAATAAAAGAAAAAATAAATTGAATAAATGAAGAAGTAAATCAGTATCATCTCAATCGCGTATATATGTTCCTCTTGGTTGCTGATCTCTTCTTTTAATAATTTGAAGTAAGTGAAGAAGAAAATGATGTTGTAATAGGAAGATATATGTACTTTCTATCGTAAAAAATGTAGGATTTTAAAATTAGTTTTTTTAGTAAATACCAATAGATTTGAAGGGGAAAAATATGTCATTTTCAATACAAAATTTATGTAATGTATTTTAGGATACACGTGCAATGAACGTTACCAGAACTAGTTTAATAATAGGATTAAAATTGAAAAGACATTAATTCTCTATTAATTTCTTAAAATTAACAAGAAAAATAATAATTAACATAATCAAGTGTAAGATGTTGAATGGATTAGTTACGTACTACGAATAATTTTTTTTGTATTGCTTGTTAGGTAATATCTTCTTGGAAGAGTCCTCTTGGTCCTTTAAAGAAGATTTCTTGTTCCTCTTGGTATCCTCTTCTTTTTCTTTTGTGCTTCGAGCATATCAGTGGAATTAAATGCAAAAAAGCAAGATCAACAAATTATTTGAATTCACAAATCATGCGTGCACAAAGTTGAAAAACAAATAAAATTTTATAGATCACAAAAGGAAAATAGTTAGGTTAATATATACATAGGCCGTTGAAGATACATACAACCTATCCTAATTATTAATGTACATGTACACTGTATTTCGTAATTGAAAATAATTTGAAAATATCATAGATAGATATTACATATAGATTTGAGAACAAAACCAGAGCTTTTAGATTTGGGAGAAAAATAGAATGATTATTAAGGATGAAGAAAGCATCATCCTTCGGCGACGCTCATTCTCAAATCGGGTAGGACGTCTCGTTCTCATATTATGAACGCCACTGGAAAAATCGATGGAAATCTCATTGTATTCAAATGAGACAATTCACATATCGTTACACAACAACAAAATCAACATACCTAGTGTTATCATAAGATCAAGGTTTGAAAAGGGTAAGATGCACACAAAATAGTGTTTGAAAATGGTAAGATGTACACAAACGTTGCCACTATTTTTTTGGAGTTGTAACGACCTGTTCCCATCGTTATAGAAAAGCCAACGGGAAAATTTTTGGGTCGGAAAACTTTTTCGTAGTAACTTGAAATTTCCCAACCTAGTCTAGATTTGGACGAAATCAAAGTCAGTAAGGTCTAGGGAAATCTGGTAACAATTGGGTGATTTAATTATGTTTTTGATCACATGAGTAGATAGCTAAGACGTTAAGGAACCCGTACGACTTTATGGAATTGAATTCGAGTGAGTAGAACTCCCGAAACTGATCTTAGCGTGAATGAGTAGTTCTGAGTGTCGTTGGTTGAAGGTGTGTTGTGAAATGGGGTATTGGAATTATAAAATTATCTCACTGTTTCATGCAAGCCACTATGGTGGGAATTTGTGCCACTAGGGTGGGGCCGCTATAGCGGGGTGGTACCACTGTGGCGGGACAGTCGCGATTTAAGTCGGAAATAAACCCCAAAACGTCTTTATTCTGTAATTTTCATTCTTGAGAGTAAGGAGACGAACCCCAGGCGATTCTCAACAGTTTTTCACCATTCTTAAGGCTAAAGGTAAGGTTTTAACTCCTCGAATCCGTTTTTCGATCCGTAGAACGTAATCTAATGGGTAATTATTGATGGGGGAGAATTTTGATCTGGGAATTATGGTGGAAAAAGCCCTAATTTAGATATTGGGATCATGGGTTTGATCTAGGGTTGATAGGATTATTGGTAATTTGGGTAATTAGTTATTGTTTATTGATTCCTGTGTTATTATAATTGTTTGTAGACCAAGAACAAGAGGAACGAATCCGAAAAGGGAAGAGTCAAGTTTCTTAGGGAGATTCAAGCTTGTTTCGAGGTAGGTGATAATTGTGATTTCATGTTGTGTGATGTATGTTTGTTCTTGCTTCATTATAATACATGTATGTATGTATGCGAATATTGCATTATTGATCACACTAATTGTAAATGAGGATGGATGAATGATGAATGCATGAATCATGACTTGATTGTATGATTATGAGAATGTACTTTGTGATTGTGATTGTGGCTTGTTGAATAGATTGGGTGTTGCGTTCCGACACACTAACTTGGATCGGTTGCCACGTTCCGGCATAAACATTGGATCGGATACCACGTACAAGTATGCTAACAGTTTGGATTTGGGTTCCATGAGAGGACCATTGACTTAACATAACCGTGTAATTGAGAATTGTGAACTTGATCATTGTTCGTAAATGATATTGATATTGTATATGTTGGTGTATGAATGTTATTATTATGTTGTAATGGCTTATGTATGGTGCACTTAGTGTAATAACCGCATGATCCTACCAGTACATTGTGGTTATGTACTGATACTACACTTGCTCTTTCTTTGTTGAGTATAGGGCATCTTCAGGCGGCTATTGACAGACCTCGCTTAGAAGATCAGTGACCATTTTCGAACTCAAGGGTGAGCTACTTCTTTCGGGCTGCCATGAGTTCTCTTTCGTTTAAAGTCCATATTTTCGGACTTAGACTTTCTAGTTAGTTATTCCTATGTTAGTTTGGGGTTGTACCCCTTCTTGTTTAGACTTATGGATCTTGTTAGAGTTTTGGTACATTGACTTTGAGGTTCTAGGTATTACTTCTGCAATGTTAGTTTTGGTTGTTAGACTTTTGTTGGAGTTTATGAGAACTCCCTATCTTTTCCTTAGCATTTAAACTTGCTTTCGTAACCTTAAATGCTTTAGTATTTGGATTAAGTTGGTTAGCTAATTAGTATGAATGGTTCTCCCACTGGCGGGTTAGTGTGGGTGCCAATCACGATGGTCTGGATCGCGAAAAAGTTGGTATCAAAGCCTAGGTTCGTTGATCTCGATGTACCAAAATGAGTCTAGTAGAGTCTTGCAGAACGGTACGAAGACGTCTGTACTTTTCTTCGAGAGGCTACAGGACTTTAGGAAATCTCTATGTCTTCTCTTGTTTCCTTTCGTGCTATAACCTGCTTCCAATTGATATCTGGTGATTCAAATTGGTATCTAACCTCTTTCACTCTTCTGTCCGCAGATGGTTAACACTAGATTCAACGGCGTCAGACCCGTAGCTCCTATCAATTCTCCAGCTGAGGAATCTGTAGCGAGAGGTCGCGGTCGAGGAAGAGGTAGAGGAAGAGCAAGGGGTAGAGGCCGAGGAAAGGTGGTGCCTACTAGGGATGGAGCACCGGTTGAAAATGCTCCCAGGAATGAGGCCCCTCCTGCAGGTAGAGGAGAATATCGAGGTGGAGAACGAGGAGAATGTTGGACAAAAGGAAGAGGTGCAGGCTGAGACTACATGTATTCCTCCCATAGACCTAGTGTTAGCTCAACATATTATGTCATTCTTGAAAGGATTGGTTGGTCCTAGAGTGCTTCCCTCTGTTCAAGCAACTCAAGCTCCCGCCAATCCTTCTATTGCTATCACTGTCCCCAAGGCGGGTGGGAATGTAGGTAATGACATTTTCTTCTGTCCTCTATTGGGTCCTGTTATGACTGGTAATGAGCATGAAATGTTGACTAAGTTTTTGAAGTTGAAACTGCCTGTGTTCCATGGTTCCGAGAGTGAGGATGCATGTGAGTTCATCTTAGATTGTTATGAGAGGCTGCATAAGTTTGGGAATTATTCCATCAACATGGGATTAAGTTTGTGACTTTTCAACTTCAAGGTGTGGCTAAGCAGTGGTGGAGAGCTTATGTGGAATGCAGATCTTCAGTTTTACCCCCAATTACTTGGACCCAGTTTCATGCTCTATTTTTAGAGAAGTATGTGCCTCGTACTTTAAGGGATCGTAAGAAGGATGAGTTTATGGCTTTGGGGCAAGGTGGTATGTCTGTGGCTGCTTATGATGCCAAGTTCCATGCTTTGTCTAGATATGCTACACAATTGGTGACTACGGAGGAGGAGAGGATCTATTTATTTATTAAATGACTAAATTCTGAGTTGCAAGTATTATCTGTTCATATGACCTCTGCAGGGGAAAGCTTCAATGAGGTAATAGACTTTGTGAAAAAAGTGGAGGGGGTGAGGCAAGATAGTCAGGCTAAGGCATTGGCTAATAGGGCCAAGAACTCGGGTAACTTTCAAGATTCTTACTCCAAGGGGTCAGGAAGGCCAACACTTGCAGCCAAGCTAATTCAGTCCGCTATGCCCGCCTCTACAGGTAATTACTCGGGAACTCTACCTCATAATTTAATTCAGGATAGCCAGGGAGCCGCACCTTCATCGGACAACAGGCCATCTTTTGATCGTACATGTTACAACTGTGGTAAACCTGGGCATATGAGGAGAGATTGTCCCCACCGACATATGTTGGATTCCGTGCAGCAACAATCTAGAGTAGTGGTACCCGTGGGAAATGGTAATAATGGTCGAGGGCGTTCACAAGGTGGGTGAGGAGGAAATTAGTGAGGCCGTGGAGGTATGGGAGATGGTAACGCAGGTAGAGGTGCAGTGCAGCTTGGCAGGGAAGTCACCCGTCAAGATGACATGGCTCAGTGTTATGCCTTTTCGGGAAAATATGAGGCAGAGGCGTCTGATGCAGTGATCACATGTACTATTCTTGTCTGTGACCGTTTGGCTAATGTGTTATTTGATCCGGGTTCTACTTATTATTATATATCCGTGCGATTTGCCTCAGAATTTGCTATGATTTGTGATATACTTGATGCCCTTATCCATGTTTCTACCCCAGTTAGAAAGTTTCCAAGTCTGTCATAGTCACCCATGTCTATCGTGTTTGTCCTATTTTGTTTATGGGTTTTCAGACTTGGGATGATTTGGTGATTTTGGATATGACTGACTTTGATATAATCTTAGGCATGACTTGGTTGTCCCCCTATTATGCTGTGCTTAATTGTAATACTAAGTCTGTAACTCTAGAAATTTCGGGAAGGGAAAAATTCGAGTGGGAAGGGGTGTACAAGCCTAAGCAATCTAAGATTGTATCCTCCATTCGGGCTAGGAAATTGGTAGGGCAGGGTTGTTTGGCTTAATTGGCTCATATTCGGGATGTTGAGGTTGAGTCTCTATCTATTGAGTCTATTCATGTGGTGCCAGAATTTAGAGAAGTGTTTCCTAATGATTTGCCTGGTATGCTTCTGGATAGAGATATAGATTTCTACATTGATTTGGAACCTGGTACCCGCCCTATTTCTATCCCTCCGTATCACATAGCTTCGACAGAATTAAGAGAGCTTAAGGCTCAAATGCAAGAACTTCTTGATAAAGGATTCATTCTTCCTAGTGCTTCCCCGTGGGGTGCTCTAGTTTTGTTTGTTAAGAAAAATGATGGTAGTATGAGGATGTGTATAGATTAACGACAATTGAATAGGGTCACCATTCGAAACAAGTACCCATTGCTTAGAATATATGATATTTTTGACCAATTGCAAGGTGCATCAGTTTTCTCTATGATTGATCTAAGGTCTGGCTACCATCAGTTGAAAATTAGGCCTGAGGATGTGCCCAAGATGGCGTTTAGAACCCGCAATGGGCACTACAAGTTTCTAGTTATGTCTTTTGGTTTGACTAATGTGCTTGCAACCTTCATGAGTTTGATGAACGGGGTGTTCAAACCCTTCCTTGATTCATTCGTTATAGTCTTCATTGACGATATTTTGGTCTATTCGAAAACTGAGGAGGAGAATGCCAACCATCTTCGTATTGTTCTGGGTGTTCTTGGAAAACAAAGGTTGTATGCTAAATTTTCTAAGTGTGAATTCTGGTTGACTTCGGTTGCATTTTTGGAGCATGTAGTTTCAAAAGAAGTGGTAATGGTAGATCCTCAAAAGATTGAGGCGGTTAAGAATTGGGTTCGGCCTAGCTCTGTGACAGAAGTTAGGAGTTTTGTGGGGATCGCTAGCTACTATGGTTGATTTTCCATTAAGAACTTTGCTTCTATTGCCACTCATTTGACAAATTTGACCAAAAAGGAGATATCATTTGAATGGACTGAAAAATGTGAGGAGAGCTTCCAAAAGCTCAAGACTCTTTTGACCACCACACCTATTCTAGCATTACCGATTGAGGGTAAAGATTTTATTATTTATTGTGATGCTTCACATTCCAGTTTGGGTGTTGTGTTGATGCAGAATAAGAATGTTATAGCTTATGCATCGCATCAATTGAAGGTGCATGCGAGAAATTATCCAACACATGATTTGGAGTTGGCAGCGATAGTGTTCACTTTTAAGATATTGTGGCATTACCTAGGTGTTTATTGATCATCGTAGTTTGCAGTATGTGTTCATTCAAAATGATCTGAATTTAAGACAGAGAAGGTGGATGGAGTTACTCAAAGATTATGATGTGATCATTTAATACCATCCGGGCAAGGCTAATGTGGTGGCAAACACTTTGAGTCAAAAAGCGGTGAGTATGGGTAGTTTAGCTTGCTTGAGTGTATCCAAGCGACCTTTGGCTAAGGAAATTCAGACCTTGGAGTCTAAGTTCATGCAGTTGGGCATCTAAAAAAGATGTGGGGTGTTATCTAGCATTGAAGTAATGGCCTCGTTCATTGAGGAGATCAAGGCAAAACAGTTTGATGATTAAAATTTGAATGAACTTAAGAAAAAGACTGTGATTGGTAAGGCACAAGAGATCACTCTTGATGCGGAAGGTGTGCTCAGTTTTAAAGAAAGGATTTGTGTTCCTCGAGTTGATGACCTGATTGAGAAATTGTTGATGGAATCTCATGGTTCACGATATTCCATTCATCCGGGTGTGACCAAGATGTACTGAGATTTGAAGCGAATTTATTGGTGGCCGGGCATGAAGAAGGATATAGCGGAGTTTGTGGTTAAGTGTCAAAATTGCCAACAAGTAAAATATGAGCATCAAAGGCCTGCAAGTTTGCATCAGAGAATGCCAATTCCGGAATGGAAGTGGGAGACGATAGCCATGGATTTTGTGGTTGGTCTTCCCAAGACTTTGGGAAAGTTTAATTCTATTTGTGTAGTGGTTGATTGATTGACAAAGGCAACTCATTTCATTCCGATAAGAATATATTATAATGCTGAACAATTGGCTAAGATTTATGTGAAAGAGATAGTGAGGTTGCATAGGGTGCCCCTTTCTATCATCTCAGACCGTGGTACGTAGTTTACCTCCAAGTTTTGGAGGAAATTACATGATGAATTGGGCACACAACTCACTTTTAGTACAACCTTCCATCCACAGACGGACGGACAGTTAGAGAGGACTATTCAAGTGTTTGAAGACACTGAGGACATGTGTGATTGATTTTGGAGGGCATTAGGATAAGTTCTTACCTTTGTGTGAGTTCTCCTATAATAATAGTTATCACTCCAGCATAGATATGACACCGTTTGAGGCACTTTATGGGAGGGAATGTAGATCACCCATATGATGGTTTGAGGTTGGAGATGTGAAACCTTTGGGGGTTGATTTAGTAAAGGATGCTTAAGATAAGGTGATGAGTATTCAAGTTAAGCTTTTAGCAGCCCAGAGTAGACAGAAAAAGTATGCAGACCATAAGGTAAGAGATATGGCATTTTAAACTAGTGTGAATGTTCTTCTTAAGGTATCACCCATGAAAGGGGTGATGAGATTTGGCAAGAAGGGTAAGCTAAGTCCACGATATATTGATCCCTTTGATGTTCTTGAATGTGTGGGGCCAGTGGCTTATAGATTGGCTTTACATCCTAATCTATCTGGAGTTCATCCGGTATTTCATGTGTCTATGTTGAGGAGATATCATGGTGACGGGGATTACATCATCAAATGGGACTCAATTGTGTTAGACAAAGAACTCCAATATGAGGAGGAATCGGTTGCAATTCTTGATCGTGATGTGCGTAAACTGAGTAACAAGGAGATTAAGTCCGTGAAAGTTCAATGGAAGCATTGTCCAGTTGAGGAAGCTACTTGGGAAACCGAGAAGAACATGCGAGACAAGTATCCCCAATTGTTCATCGATTTAGGTACTACTCCATTCCTTCCTTAGCGTATTTTTCCTAAGCTTGTCACTTGGGGACGAGTGATGGGTAAATTGATATCTATTGTAATGACCTATTCCCGTCGTTATAGAAAAGCCAACGGGAAAATTTTTGGGCCGGAAAACTTTTTTGTAGTAACTTGGAATTTCCCAACCAAGTCCAGATTTGGACAAAATCGGAGTCAGTAAGGTCTAGGGAAATATGGTAACAATTGGGTGATTTAATTATGTTTTTAATCACATGAGTAGATAGCTAAGATGTTAAGGAACCTGTATGACTTTACAGAATTAAATTTGGGTGAGTAGAACTCCCGAAATTGATCTTAGCGTGAATGGGTAGTTCTAAGTGTCGTTGGTCGAAGGTGTTTTGTGAAATGGGGGTATTGTAATTATTAAATTAGCTCACCGTTCTGTGCAAGCCACTATGGTTGGAATTTGTGCCGCCAGGGCGGGGCAGCTATAGCGGTGTGGTACCGCTGTGGTGGGACAGTTGCGATTTAAGTCGGAAATAAACCCCAAAACGTGTTTATTCTGCAATTTTTGTTCTTGAACAAATTAATTGAATTGTTGAGACATATTTCATTTTTCAAATTAACTTAATTATTCAATTTTCAAGACTACTTTTAGAATGTTCTTTCAATTTTACTCTTCATTAGTTAGTATTGGAATTAGTTATTAATTAATGTTTAGTTATTTTAATCATAAATTTGACAATAATTAATAAGGGTAAAAGTGGAAAGTTTTGTCTAATTTTTTGTCTTAATCTTCTTTTCTTAGAGGGTGTGAAACACCTCAACAATTCAATTAATTTGAAATGGAGGGAGTAATAATCAACACAATCAAGTTTAAGATTATGAATGAATTAATTACGTACCATGAATAATTTTTTGGTTTCGCTTGTTATGTAATATCTTCTTGCAAGAGTCCTCTTTGTCCTTTCAAGAAGATTTATTGTTCCTCTTGGCATCTTCATTCTTTTTCTTTTGTTTTTCGAGCATATTAAACATATATTGTGTAATTAAATACAAAAATCAAGATCAATAAATTATTTGAATTCACAATTCATGCATGCACAAAGTTGGAAAATAAATAAAATTTTAGAGATCACAAAAGGAAAATTGTTAGGTTAATATACACATAGGCCGTAGAAAATACATACAATATATCCTAATCATTGTTGTACATATACATTGTATTTTATAAATTGAAAATAATTTGAAAATATTAGAGATAGATATAACATATAGATTTGAGAGCAAAACCAGAGCAATTAGATTTAGGAGAAAAATAGAGGAATGATTATAAGGGATGAAGAAATCATCATCCTTCCGTGACACTCATTCTCAAATCGGATTGGACATCTTATTCTCATATTGGGAACACTAATGAATACCTCGAAAAAAATCGATCGAAGTCTCATTGTATTTAAGTGATACTGTTCAAGAATATTGTTAAACAACAAAAAAAGCAACATACCTAGTGTTATCACAAGAGTAGGGTTTGAAAAGGGCAAGATGCACACGAACTAGTGTTTGAAAATGGTAAAATGTACACAAACTTTGCCACTACCTTTGGAGTAGAGATCTTTTTTCCAATATACGTACCCTCGAAAAAAATATATTTGAAACAGAAATGTAAGAAGGAAAAATCAAACATTTGTCAATCTTGTATACTTCTGAAATTTATAAGAAATGATTTATAAATTCAAAATCAAGACACATGCTAAAATGAACCACAAATATATAAATTAACATAAGGGCTAAATATGGAGAATCAAATATTTCAATTGAATCAAACTCACCATCTTGTAATTCGAGTCATTCATTGTAAGAGAATAAAAGGTGTAAATGAATTAAATTAAACTAAAAAATAAATCAGTACCGTCTCAATCACATTTATTCGTTTCTCTTGGTTATTGATCTATTCCCTTAAAAATTCGAAGTAAGTGAAGAAGCAAAATGAAATTGTAATAGGAAGATATATGTATTTTCTAATGTAAAAATTATGCACTTTTTTTGTAGATACCAATAGAATTGAAGGGGGTAAAATTTGTCATTTCCAATACAAATTTTTATATTTTATTTTGGGATAAAAGTGCATTGGACATTCCAAGAACTAGTTTAATAATAAGATTAAAATTGAAACAACATATTAATTCTCTATTAATTTCTTAAAGTTAACAAGAAAATAATAATCAACAATCAACAATCAACATAATCAAGTGTAAGATGCAAAATGAATTAATTAAGAGCCTATTTGGATTGACTTAAAAGTTGGTCAAACCTACTTTCCAAGTCATTTTTAGTTTGTGGGAGTGTTTGGAAAGGTTAAAAATGACTGTTAAAATAAGTTAAAAATGACTTTTAAAAAGTTTAAAACTAAAAGTAGGCCTCCCCCTACTTTTTATTTTTTGACTTAAAAGTCATTTAAGTTTGACCTTTTATTGTTTGACTTAAAGCTACTTTGCTAAGCCAATCCGAACGGGCTCTAAGTACTATGACTATTTTTTTGCTTTCACTTGTCATGTAATATCTTCTTGGAAGAGTCCTCTTGGTTCTTTTTAGAAGATTTCTTGTTCCTCTTGGCATCCTTTTACATTTTCTTTTGTGCTTTGAGCATATTGAACATATACTGTGGAATTAAATACAAAAAGAAAGACAACTAATAATTTAAATACACCATCATGCTCGCAGATTGTTGGAAAACAAATGAAATTCTAGAAATTTCAAAAAGAATACTGTTAGGTTAATGTATACATAGGCTGTTGAAGATACACACAATCTATCCTAATCATCATTGTACATATACATTGTATTTCGTAAATTTAAAATTATTTGAAATTTTTTGATATTGATATTATATATATATATATATCTAAGAGAAACAATAGAGCTTTTAGATTTGGGAGAAAAATAAACGAATGCTTATAAGGGTTGAAGAAAGCATCATCCTTCCGCAATGCTCATTCTCACTTTGGGATGGACGTTTTGTTCTCATATTGGAAACACCGGTTAATGCCTTTGGATGAACTGATGGAAGTCTTATTGTATTTAATTGAAACTGTTCGCACATATAATTAAACAATAACTAAAGCAACAAAGTTGTCACGCCCCGTGCCTACACCTTAGACGTGACCGACACTCAAGAACCATTATTGGTCTCCAAGAGAACCCTTGTCCTGGTTGACTACTAAGAGGAAGACTAATTCAAGCATACACAAGCATTAAAACTGAAGAATTGTTTAAAAAGAGTTTATCTGGAAGGCATCTTAAAATACTGAGTATTAGACATAAAGTTTTAAATAAAACATTTGAAATTGAATACTAAAAGAGTGAACAAGATTATCTATCTATAAAATCTCTACTATATAAAGATAAGTGTCGGGATAAGACCCACGACACCTCAAAAATCTACTACTAACAAATCATAAAACTAGAGTCCTCCAAAAGCAAGGAGTCCTCACCAAAAGCCTACGAGTGGATGATGTGATATCACTGGAACTACTACTGATGACCCTATGTACCTGAATCTGTATCATGAAATGATGGAAGTTGAATGACATTAGTTCATTGAATGTATGAGTATGTAATATGGCCGAATGAAACAAATAGCTGAACTGAAAGACTAAAAGTAACTCAATTGAAGTATGGCATAAATCATAATTAAAATCATTTTGACTCTTTCTATATGTCACGACCTGAGCCTACACCCTGGATGTGGCTGGCACTCGAGAACCATTGCTGGTCCCCAAGCAAACCCTCATCCTGACTGACTACAAGCAGAAGACTAACTCAAGCATACAAAGCTTAAAAACTGAATAAAATTCATGAAACTTACAAATCTTCAACTCAAATGAGTAACTCTGAATAAAAATAGAATAATCAACTAGCCAACAATAGGCAACTCAAGTCTTTAATACATTTAATAAGATAAGTGAAACAGACTTCTCAAATTCTACTATCTATCTATGAAGCCTCTAACTGACAAAGATGGAAGTTGGGACAAGACCCATGACATCGTAACAACTGATATAACTGAAAGTAAATGAAATCCTCTGGAAGCAAGGAGGCTCACCATAGCTAACTCGAACTCCATGTGGTATCAACGAAGCTCCTGTTAATGATCCCGAATACCTGAATCTGCATCATGAAAGGATGCAGGCCAAATGGCTGAGTACATGGAATGTACGAGCATGTAAGGGGAATTAAAAAGCATAACATAATCTTGAACTTGATAAAAAGGGAAACATACTTACCTCTTCTCAAACTTACTCAAATCAAGGAATACTCAAGGATATTCAAAACTACTCAAACTCACTCAACTCAAAAGTACTTAAGGATAAGATACGATACTCAGTAATAAGGTCCTCAACTCAGTGAAATGGGGTTCAACTCAATAATAAGGTACACGACTCAATGAAGCACAATTCAACTCAAGATACTCAACTCGAAGGTACTCAAGGATAAAGCAATAGTAAAAAAGATGCAATATGTATGGAAATAGCAACTCAATGTGTTGAAAAATATAATAATACTCAATGTGTATATAAAAATCAATATAACTTTATGGGAGTTTCTCTAACCGACAACCACCACTATGAGCCTAAGTGATGATACAACGTCTTGCCCACGCTGCCAGAAATGTCCTATACTTTGCCGTCATATAGAACGCCTTAACTAAGTGGATCCACTCGTCTATGCTAAAAATCACTGAGGAGTCATCTAAAAAGAATGATCCTTTCTACCCATGATGACTACATGGTTTATTGAGACGTGAGTTATCTGAACCCAAACTCATCCCCATATCGGTGTTCTATACTACTCCCAAAATACTCAACTCATGTGTTTAAAAACATAACTCTTTATGTGGTTTGAGATTATTACTGAAAATATTTTTCTAAAAAGAGATGTTACTCAAACTGTTCAAAACACATTTTGGAAATCTCAGTTTCCTCCTTTTTTAAATGTGAAAACATTTACTCTTGAGAATACTTAGTTCCCATATATCATTTTAAGAAATGAACTTTACTCTTACTCTTTACTAAACTCAAAGCTTAAGTCTTATCACAAAGTTAAAATGTTTGTAAAAGACTTCTCAAAATATGGTTCATGCCGAATTATGGACGTGAATGACGCAATGGAATGTTTTCAATAACCATAGATAAAACTAAAAACTTGGTACTCAATAGCATCAATGATACTACTCATTTCAAGACTGATCAACTCACAGGGTTCATGTGGAGTTATTAGCATGAACTACTCAACTCGAGGGCGCAAAGATACTTCTCATCTAAAGAATGTTCAATTTATAGGGTTCATGTGGAATTATGGGCATGATCAATTCAACTCAAGTACTTTATGGGTAACATGAAATAGTCCCATCATTAGAAATATAATTTCAAAGAGATATTAGGAACTCAATACTCAAGACTTAGAACTTGAAGATACTACTCCTTTAAAAGGTACTCAACTGATGGAGTTCATGCGGAAGTTATGGGCATGAACGACTCGACTCAAGGGTCAAAATATCAATAAGGAAATCATGTATATGACTCTTATCATTCTCATACTTACTTACTCAAAACTTTTCTCAAATCAATGGTGGATCTCAAATGATTCACAATTGAACTCAAAGGCTTCCTTGAACTCTACTCTTAATTCTCTCTTGAATGTGAATAATGAATTTAAGAGTTATGGTTCATGATATGAAAGATCTAATGATGATAAAGTAGACTCATGAATACATTCTCCTCATTCTCATACTCACTTGTTCGAGTCTTGAAACAAGTTATTAGAAATCGTAGAAGACTCCTAAAAAAGACTCAAAGGGACTTTCTCAAAAATGTTTGAAAGAACTCTCAAAACTTGACTCTCAACTCTACCTTGAATTTTATTTATGTATTCAAGGTTGTGATTTGTGATAGGAAAGATCTCATGATGTTTAGGAGTGTTTTTAGATAGTTAAACATGAGAAATGGTTGAAAAACACTGTCTGGGAAGCAAGTTCGCGACGCAAAGATGAATTAAAATGGTTGGTTGAAATAATTATTGAAACAGTGGAGTCGGCAACCTCTCTGCATCGTGGAGAGAAAATTTTCACACGGAAGGAAGTCGCGGACCTTGCACCTGTTCCTTGTCCGACTTTTTCTTCCTCATTTTCTAACCCCAATTCCCTTAAATTCGATTCTTTTTCTTAATTTCTCTTTAGATTCAGATACCCAATATATGTACCCAAGAATCTAATCAAACACAACACTAAAATCGACTTGGTTTCTTCAAGAACTCATCAATCTCATCTTAACTCAAGAACGAAAACCTATTTCAAGAACACGATTCAAGAACATCAAACCTTCATCTATCTAGAACAAACTTAACACTGAAATTAACATGATTGGCGTGTGGGTGAACAAACCCAACATTATGGAAGCTTACATACCTCTTAGTGATCAAATCCATGGCGAAAATCCGCAAGAGAACTCAAGAACTTCGACGAACGCCTTGATCCTTTCCTCTTTTTTCCTCTCTTCTCTTCTTTTCTCTACTTGAACTCTCAATAAAACCCGAGGCATATATTTGGATGATAAAACTGAACCTAATCAGATTAGACCCCTAAAACCTTACTAAAAACGAAATAAATCTGTTTAGGTAAACAAAAGACCAAAATACCCCTTCCTATTTCCGTGTAACTTTTCTTATTTAACAACATGACTTCAAAAGGGAATATCTTACTCATCCGAAATCGAAACTTAGAAAACTGGTGGCGTTTGGAAGATAATTCAAATATCTTTCCTACGGTATCTTGTAGCACACCTAACTTATCCTGTTCTAGGAGTTATAGTCATTTGCAGTTGAGCCAAAACTCATACTTAGCTTAACTTGCCAAATTTCAGATTTTGCTATTTCTAATTTTTTTCTTTTTGGAACTTAAGGTGCAACATCTAGAGACCTTAACACTCAAGAAATTTAATTTCCTCAGTAAAATCCTACTCACAACGAAGGATGGTTCGAGTCTCAGTTTGAAATTTTTTTGGAATGTTACAATATCTCTCCCTTGGGATCATTCGTCCTCGAATGACGACTAGACGGGGTATGGAATGGGGTTACTCTTACCAAGGTCTGAGTCTAATGGTACACTTTCACTATATTCAAGCTTAACCCAAAGCCTTAGCTTCGGGTTCTATACCTTTCTATAGGGAATCATATCCCAAGACTATTACTCCTTACCACCACATTCAAGCTTAGTACTTTAACAACTCCATGGACTACTACTAACCAACTCCTTCGGAACCAACTAAGGGCTCTCATTTAACTATTTCTCATAGTAAAAACTCATCCTCCTATTCATTCACATTTATTGCTTTAGATGGAATAAACACCCATCACTATCACGATAAGATCATTAACCTTCTCTTTCTAACATCACTCCATTACTAAAAAGCCTTCTAAAATGATATGCCACAAGTCTTTGGAACTCATTACTATCTTATTTTCAAACACTTCACTTGATTTCTCATCTTGTCATCTCCCCCTTAGGTCTAAAGCTGACACTTGAAATCTATGGACCTATTCCTTTATCTCTAACTGGTCTACATCCTCTTTTTGTCCCTACACTTGGCTGAATTTTACCTCATGACTACCGAACTCTAAATAAGCAGGTATTAAGACCTCTTCCTAAGGTGTTTCTCTTAACCTCTTTTGAATACATATCCTCTTGGTACACCTCTTAATGCTCTTGTTACTCTTGTGACTTGGCCACACTTCACCGTCCTTATCTAAAGGTTAGGGTCTCTTACTTATACCACTCATATTTCTTGCAGCAAACAACTCAATTCCTCAAGTCCTCTACATCAAATCTCAAAACTAATAATCACCTCATCTTGCCATTCTTTTGATGATGACAGTCATCTCAAATTCAAGCTTAATGTTTATTACTAAAACCGAATATCTATACCATTCCTCACCTACTATACTATACTTTATTACTTAATCAGTTCTATAACCTTTCCGAACATCATGACCCTCTGAAATAAATCATAAGCCTAGCTTAGATCTATCATTTCTTAAATACTCTGCTCTCTTATTCAACACATCAATTTAGTATCCTCTAATATGATGGCACATCGACATCAACTCTATTCTGGATAACCAATATATACTATCTCATCTTGATTATCAACTCTTAATCTACCCATAAGGGAAAACTCCTAATCAATAACTTACTGGATGCATGACTATAATAACATAGCTTGCCTCATCACTATCTCCCTTTCTAGGATTACTAAACCTCTCCATACTTTCCTCTAACTATGGGCTCTTTCACTACTACTGCTCATGATCTCGTAACTCATGTTACCTTTTCATGTGAAAATCTTACCCAAACTCTAAACATACTTCTTAAAAAGGATCTCAACTGAAACTAGGCTTAAGGAAAAGAGTACAACTCTCTTTTAGCTTAAAGGCACGATTCATATAATTATGGGTGCATTCCTCTGAAACTGAACACTTAACTCACTCCTGACCTTCTCTCAATCCCCTCTGGAGTCTCATGAATTCCTCAAGATTTGCTATGAGAAACTCATTGATAAAGAACTGACTTTGCATTTCAACCACCTCTAGTATGAGAGGTAGTCGAATGAATATGAAAAACACATGAGTAAGAATAAATCTCTATGACACAGCTCTATTGCACGATTAAGAGTCTGAAAGAATGAAAACTTTTCTTAAATGTATATAGTCCCTCATTTATAGAAGTGGGGCCTCATAACCATAAACAAGATCCTACTAACACGGCTTCATAGACACCCTAGGACACTTGAACTTTGTGCTCTGATACCAAGTTTGTCACGGCTCGTGCATACACCTTGGACGTGGCCGGCACTCGAGAATCATTGCTGGCCCCCAAGCGAACCCTCATTCTGGCTGACTACAAGTGGAATACTAACTCAAGCATACTAAGCTTAAAAACTGAATAAAATTCATGAAACTTACAAATCTTTAACTAAAATGAATATCTCTGAATAAAAATAGAATATTCAACTAGCCAACAAACGGCTACTCAATTCTTTAATACATTCAATAAGATAAATGAAACAAACTTCTGAAACTCTACTATCTATCTATGAAGCCTCTAATTGACAATGATGGAAGTCAGGACAAGACCCACGCACCCTAACAACTGATATAACTGAAAGTAAATGAAATACTCCGAAAACAAGGAGGCTCACCATAGCTAACTCGAACTGTATGTGGTATCAACGAAGCTCCTGTTGATGATCCCTAATACCTGAATCTGTATCATGAAAGGATGCAGGCCAATTGGCACTGTAAATGGAATGTACGAGCATGTAAGGGGAATTCTCAAGCATAAAATAAGCTTGAAACTTGATAAAAAGGGAAATATACTTACCTCTTCTCAAACTTACTCAACTCAAGTAATACTCAAGGATATTCAAAACTACTCAAACTCACTCAACTCAGAAGTACTCAAGGATAAGATACTAAACTCAATAATAAGGTCCTCAACTCAGTGAAATGAGGTTCAACTCAACAATAAGGTACTGGACTCAATGAAGCATAGTTCAACTCAAGATACTCAATTCGAATGTACTTTACTCAAGAGACTCAACTCATGATACTCAAGGATAAAGCAATTGTAAAAAAAATGCAATATATATGAAAAACTGTAAAATTGTAGATTGCAACTCAATGTATTGAAAAATACAATAATACTATATAAAAATACAATATAACTCTGTGGGAGTTTCTCTAACTGACAACCATCACTATGAGACTAAGTGATGATACAACATCTTGCCCACGCTGCCAGAATTATCCTATACTTTACCGTCATATAGAACACCATAACTAAGTGGATCCACTAGTCTATGCTAAAAAACACTAAGGAGTCATCTAAAAAGTATGATCCTTCCTACCCATGATGGCTACATGGTTTATGGAGACGTGAGTTATCTGAACCCAAACTCGTCTCCATATCGGTGCTCGATACTACTCCCAAAATACTCAACTCATATTTTAAAAAACATAACTCTTTATGTAGTTTGAGATTAATACTCAAAATCTTTCTCTTAAAAGAGATGTTACTCAAACTGTTCAAAACTCATTTTGGAAATCTCAGTTTCCTCCTCTTTTAAATGTGAAAAAATTTACTCTTGGGAATACTTAGTTCCCATATATCATTTTAAGAAATGAACTTTACTCTTACTCTTTAGTCAACTCAAAGCTTAAGTCTTAACACAAAGTTAAAACATTTGTAAAAGACTTCTGAAAATATGGTTCATGCCGAATTATGGACATGAACGACGCAATCCAAGGTTTTCAATAACCATAGATAGAACTAAATACTTGGTACTCAAGAACTTCAATGATACTACTCATTTCAAGACTTCTCAACTCAGAGGGTTCATGTGGAATTATAAGCATGAACTATTCAACTTAAGGGCTCAAAGATAATTCTCATCTCAAGGTGGTTCGATTTATAGGGTTCATGCAGAATTATGAGCATGAACAGTTCAACTCAAGGACTTTATGGGTAACATGAAATAGTCCCATCATTAGAAATATAATTTCAAAGAGGATTAGGAACTCAATACTCAAGACTTAGAACTTGAAGACACTACTCCTCTCAAAGGTACTCAACTGATGGAGTACATGCGAAAGTAATGGGCATGAATGACTCGACTCAATGGTCAAAATTTCAATAAGGAACTCATGTATACGACTCTTCTCATTGTCATACTTACTTACACAAAACATAACTCAAATAGATGGTGGATCTCAAATGATTCACAATTGAACTCAAAGGCTTCCTTGAACACTACTCTTAACTCTCTTTTGAATGTGAATGATGAATTCAAGAGTTATGGTTCATGATATGAAAGATCTCATGATGATAAAGTAGACTCATGAATACATTCTCCTCATTCTCATACTCACTTGCTCGAGTCTTGAAGCAAGTTATTAGAAATTGTAGAAGACTCCTAAAAAAGACTCAAAGGGACTTTCTGAAAGATGTTTGAAAGAACTCTCAAAACTTGACTCTCAACTCTACCTTGAATTTGATTTATGTATTCAAGGTTGTGATTTGTGATAGGAAAGATCTCGTGATGTTTAGGAGTGTTTTTAGATAGTTAAACATAAGAAACCGTTGAAAAACACTGTCTAGGTAGCAAGTTCGTGACGCGGAGATGAATTAAACTGTTTGGTCGAAATAATTTTTGAAACAGTGAAGTCTGCGACACGGAGAGAAAATTTTCACACTAAAGGAAGTCGCGGACTTGGCACCTGTTCCTTGTCCGACTTTTTCTTCCTCGTTTTCGAACCCCAATTCGTCTAAATTCGATTCTTTTTCTCAATTTCTCTTTAGATTCAGATATCCAATACATGTACCTAAGAATCTAATAAAACACAACTCTAAAGTCGACTCAATTTCCTCAAGTACTCATCAATCTCATCTGAACTCAAGAACGAAAGCCAATTTCAAGAACACGATTCAAGAACATCAAACCTTCATCTTTCTAGAAGGAATTTAATGCTGAAATTAACATGATTGGCATGTGGGTGAAAAAACCCAACAATATGGAAGCTTACATACCACTTAGGGATCAAACCCATGGCAAAAATCCGCAAGAGAACTCAAGAACTTCGATGAACGCCTTGATCCTTTCCTCTTTTCTCCTCTTTTCTGTTCTTGGACTCTCAACTAAAACCCTAGGCGTATATTAGGATTATAAAACTGAACCTAATCAGATTAGACCCCTAAAACCTTACCAAAAATGAATTAAATCTGTTTGGGTAAAGAAAATACCAAAATACCCCTTCCTATTTTAGGGTAACTTTCCTTATTTGGGCAGTCTGACTTCAAAAGGGTATATCTCACTAATCCAAACTCGAAACTTAGAAAACACGGTGGTGTTGTAAAGATAATTCAAATATCTTTCCTACGGTATCTTGTAGCACACCTAAATCATCTTGTTCTAGGAGTTATGGTCATTTGAAGTTGACCCAAAACTCATACTTACTTAAATTGCCAAATTTCAGATTTTGCTATATCTAATTTTGTTCTTTTTGGAACTCAAGGTGCTACATCTAGTGAACTTAACACTCAAGAAATTTTAATTCCCTCGGTAAAATCCTATGCACAATGAAGGATAGTTCGAGTCTCAGTTCAAAAATTTTCTGGGGTGTTACAATATGTCCCCCTTGGGATCATTTGTCCTCGAATGACGACTGGAATGGGTATGGAATGGGGTTACGCTTACCAAGATCTGAGTCTAATGGTATGCTTTCACTATATTCAAGCTTAACCCAAATCCATAGGTTCAGGTTCTATACCTCTCTATAGAGAATTATATGCCAAGACTATTACTCGTTACTACCACATTCAAGCTTAGTACTCTAACAACTTCATGGACTCCTACTAAGTAAATCCTTCGGAACCAACTAAGGGCTCTCATTTAACTATTTCTCATAGTAAAACCTCATCCTCCTCTTCCTTCACATTTATAACTTTAGATTGAATAAACACCCATCACTATCACGTAAAGATGATTAACCTTCTCTTTCTAACATCACTCCATTACGAAAAGGACCTCTAAAAACATATCCCACAACTCTTTGGAACTCGTTACTATCTTATTCTCAAACACTTGACTTGATTTCTCATCTTGTCATCTGCCCCTTAGGTCTAAAGCTGACACTTGAAAGCTATGAACCAATTCCATTATTTCTAACTGGTCAACATCCTCTTTTTGTCCCAACACTTGGCAGAATTTTACCTCATGACTATCGAACTCTAAATAAGCAGATACTAAGACCTCTTCCTAAGGTGTTTCTCTTACCTCTTTTGAATACATACCCTCTTGGTACACCTCTTAATGCTCTTGTTACTTTTGTGACTTAGCCACACTTCACTGTCCTTATCTAAAGGTTAGGGTCTCCCATCTGTACCACTCATATTTCTTGCAGAAAACAACTCAATTCCTCAAGTCCTCTAGATCAAATCTTAAAACTAACATAATCACCCTCATATTGCCATTCTTTTGATGATGACAGTCATCTCAAATTCAAGCTTAATGTTTATTACTAAACCCGAATATCAATACCATTCCTCACCTACTATACTATACCTTATTACTTAATTAGTTCTACAACTTTTCTGAACATCATGACCCTCTCAAATAAATCATAACCCTAGCTTTGATCTATCACTTCATAAATACTCTACTCTCTTATTCAACGCATTAATTTATTCTCCTCTAATACGATGGCACATCGATATCAACTATATTCTGGTTAACAAATATATACTCTATCTCATCTTAATTATCAACTCTTACTCTACCCATAAGGGAAAACTCCTCATCAATAACTTACTGGGTGTATAACAATAATAACATAGCTTCCCTCATCACTATTTCCCTTTCTAAGATTACTAAACCTTTGCATACTTTCCTCTAACTGTGGGCTCCTTCACTACAACTGCTTATGATCTCGTAACTCATGTTACTTTTTCAGGTGAAAATCTTACCCAAGCTCTATACATACTTCTGAAAAAGGATCTCAGCTAAAACTAGGCTTAAGGAAAAGAGTACAACTCGCTTTTAGCTCAAACGCAAGATTCATATAATTATGGGAGCATTCCTTTGAAACTGAACACTTAACTCACTCCTGGCCTTCTCTCAATACCCTCTGGATTCTCATGACTTCCTCAAGATTTTGTTAAGAGAAACTTATTGATAAATAACTGAATTTGCTTTTCAACCACCTCTAGTATGAGAGGTAGTCGACTGAATATATAAAACGTACGAGTATGAATAAATCTATATGATATAGCTCTATTGAATGATTAAGAGTATGAAATAAAGGAAACTTTTCTTAAATGTTTGCAGTCCCTCATTTATAGAGGTGGGGCCCTCACAACTATAAATAAGATCCTACTAACACGGTTTCATAGACACCCTAGGACACTAGAACTCTGTGCTTTGATACCAAGTTTGTCAAGACTCGAGCCTACAGCCTGGACGTGGCCGGCACTTGAGAACCATTGCTGGTCGCCAAGCGAACCCTCATCCTGACTGACTACAAGCGGAAGACTAACTCAAGCATACAAAGCTTAAAAACTGAATAAAATTCATGAAACTTACAAATCTTTACCTCAAATGAATAAATCTGAATAAAAATAGAATATTTAACAAGCTAACAATAGGCAACTCAAGTCTTTAATACATTCAATAAGATAAATTAAACAAACTTCTCAAACTTTTAACTCTGTCTTGAATGTGAATTATGAATTCAAGGGTTATGGTTCATGATATGAAAGATCTCATTATGATAAAGTAGACTCATGAATACATTCTCCTCATTTCATACTTACTTGCTCGAATCTTGAAACAAGTTATTAGAAATTGTAGAAGACTCCTCGAAAAGAATCAAATGGACTTTCTCAAAAATGTTTGAAAGAACTCTCAAAACTTGACTCTCAACTCTACCTTGAATTTGATTTATGTATTAAAGGTTGTGATTTGTGATAGGAAAGATCTTGTGATGTTTAGGAGTGTTTTTAGATAGTTAAACATGAGAAACGGTTGAAAAAGACTGTCTGGGTAGCAAATCCGCGACGTGGAGATGAATTAAAATGTTTGGTCGAAATTATTTTTGAAACAGTGAAGTCCGCGACGCGGAGAGAAAATTTTCACACTAAAGGAAGTCGCGGACCAGACACTTGTTCCTTGTCCAACCTTTTCTTCCTCGTTTTCTAACCCCAATTCGCCTAAATTCAATTCTTTTTCTCAATTTCTCTTTAGATTCAGATACCCAATACATGTACCCAAGAATATAATCAAACACAACTCTAAATTCGACTCAATTTCCTCAAGAACTCATCAATCTCATGTTAACTCAAGAACGAAAGCTAATTTCAAGAACACGATTCAAGAACATCAAACCTTCATCTTTCTAGAACGAATTTAACGCTGAAATTAACATGATTAGCATGTGGGTGTACAAACCCAACACTATGGAAGCTTACATACCACTTAGGGATCAAACCCATAGGGAAAATCCATATGAAAACTCAAGAACTTCGACGAACGCCTTGATCCTTTCCTCTTTTCTCCTCTTTTTTCTTATTTTCTCTCTTGAACTCTCAAGTAAAACTATAGGCATATATTAGGATTATAAAAATGAACCTAATCAGATTAGACCCCTAAAACCTTATTAAAAACGAATTAAATCTATTTGGGTAAAGAAAAGACAAAAATAGCCCTTCCTATTTTCGGGTAACTTTCCTTATTTGGACAGCCCGACTTCAAAAGAAAATATCTCACTTATCCAAACTCAAAAATTAGAAAACTCGGTGGCGTTGGAAAGATAATTCAAATATCTTTCCTACGGTATCTTGTAGCACACCTAAATCATCTTTTTCTAGGAGTTATGGTCATTTGAAGTTGACCCAAAACTCATACTTAGCTTAACTTGCCAAATTTCAGATTTTGCTCTATCTAATTTTGTTCTTTTTGGAACTCAAGGTGCTATTTCTAGTGACCTTAACACTCAAGAAATTTTAATTTCCTCGATAAAATCCTATGCACAATGAAGGATAGTTCGAGTCTCAGTTTAAAATTTTTCTAGGGGTTACAATATCTCCCCCTTGGGATCATTCGTCCTCGAATGACGACTGGAATGGGTATGGATTGGGGTTACGCTTACCAAGGTCTAAGTCTAAAGGTACGCTTTCACTATATTCAAGCTTAACCCAAATCCATAGGTTCGGGTTCTATACCTCTCTATAGAGAATCATATGCCAAGACAATTACTCGTTACCACCATATTCAAGCTTAGTACACTAGCAACTCCATGGACTCCTACTAACCAACTCTTTCAGAACGAACTAAGGGCTCTCATTTAACTATTTCTCATAGTAAAACCTCATCCTCCTCTTCCTTCACATTTATAAGTTTAGATGGAATAAACACCCATCACTATCACGATAAGATCATTAACCTTCTCTTTCTAACGTCATTCCATTACTAAAATGACCTCTAAAAAGATATCTCACAACTCTTTGGAACTCATTACTATCTTATTCTCAAACACTTCACTTGATTTCTCATCCCATCATATCTCCCTTAGGTCTAAGGCTGACACTTGAAAGCTATGGACCTATTCCATTATCACTAACTGGCCTACATCGTCTTTTTCTCTAACACTTGGCAGAAATTTACCTCATGATTACCGAACTCTCAATAAGAAGGTACTAAGGCCTCTTCCTAAGGTGTTTCTCTTAGCCTCTTTTGATTATATACCCTCTTGGTACACCTCTTAATGCTCTTGTTACTCTGGTGACTTATCCACATTTCACCGCCCTTATCTAAAGGTTAGGGTCTATCACTTGTACCACTTATATTTCTTGCAGCTAACAACTGAATTCCTCAAGTCTTCAAGATCAAATCTCAAAACTAACATAATCACTCTCATATTGCCATTCTTTTGATGATGAAACTCATCTCAAATTCAATCTTAATGTTTATTACTAAACCCGAATATCAATACCATTTCTGTCCTACTATACTACAATTTATTACTTAATCAGTTCTATAACCTTTTCGAACATCAAGACCCTCTCAAACAAATCATAATCCTACCTTAGATCTATCACTTCATAAATAATCTGCTCTCTTATTCAACACATGAATTTAGTGTCCTCTAATACGATGGCACATAGACATCAACTATATTATGGTTAACAAATATATACTCGATCTCATCTTGATTATCAACTCTTACTCTACCCATAAGGGAAAACTCCTAATCAATAACTTACTAGGTGCATGATTATAATAACATAGCTTGCCTCATCACTATCTCCCTTTTCAGGATTACTAAACCTCTGCATACTTTCCTCTAACTCTGGGCTCTTTCACTACTACTGCTCATGATCTCGTAACTAATGTTACCTTTTTGGGTGAAAATTTTACCCAAGCTCGAATCATACTTCTTAAAAAGGATGTCAACTGAAACTAGGCTTAAGGAAAAGAGTACAACTCGCTTTTAGCTCAAAAGCACAATTCATATAATTATGGGTGCATTCCTCTGAAACTGAACACTTAACTCACTTCTGGACTTCTCTCAAGCCCCTATGGATTCTCATGACTTCCTCAAGATTTTGCTAAGAAAAACTCATTGATAAAGAACTGACATTGCTTTTCAACCACCTCTAGTATGAGAGGTAGTCGAATGAATATGAAAAACACATGAGTATGAATAAATCTCTATGACACTGCTCTATTGCACGATTAAGAGTCTGAAAGAAGGAAAACTTTTCTTAAATGTATGTAGTCCCTCATTTATAGAAGTGGGGCCTCAAAACCATAAACAAGATCCTACTAACACGGCTTCATAGACACCCTAGGACACTTGAACTCTGTGCTCTGATACCAAGTTTGTCATGACTTGAGCCTACACCCTGGAGGTGGCCGACACTCTAGAACCATTGCTAGTTCCCAAGCGAACCCTCATCCTGATTGACTACAAATGGAAGACTAACTCAAGCATACAAAGCTTAAAAACTGAACAAAATTCATGAAACTTACAAACCCTTAACTCAAACGAATAACTCTGAATAAAAATAGTATATTCAGCTATCCAAAAATATTTAACTCAAGTTTCTAATATATTCAATAAGATAAATGAAACAAACTTCTCAAACTCTTAACTCTCTCTTGAATGTGAATTATGAATTCAAGAGTTATGGTTCATGATATGAAAGATCTCATGATGATAATGTAGACTCATGAATACATTATCCTCATTCTCATACTCACTTGTTCGAGTCTTGAAAGAAGTTATTAGAAATTGTAGAAGACTCCTCAAAAAGACTCAAAGGGACTTTCTCCAAAATGTTTGAAAGAATTCTCAAATCTTGACTCTCAACTTTACCTCGAATTTGATTTATGTATTCAAGGTTGTGATTTGTGATATGAAAGATCTCGTGATGTTTAGGAGTGTTTTTAGATAGTTAAACATGAGAAATGGTTGAAAAACACCGTCTAGGGAGCAAGTCCGCGACACGGAGATCATTTAAAAAGTTTGGTCAAAATAATTTTTGAAACAATGGAGTCCGCGACCTCTCTGCTATGCGGAGAGAATATTTTTACACTGAGGGAAGTCGTGGACATGGCACCTGTTCCTTGTCTGACTTTTTCTTTCTAGTTTTCTAACCCCAATTTGCCTAAATTCGATTCTTTTTCGCAATTTCTCTTTAGATTCAGATACCCAATACATTTATCCAGGAATCTAATCAAACACAACTCTAAAATCGACTAGATTTCCTTAAGAACTCATCAATCTCATCTTAACTCAGGAACAAAAGCCAATTTCAAGAACTCAATTCAAGAACATCAAACCTTCATCTTTCTAGAACGAATTTAACCCTGAAATTAACATGATTGGCATGTGGGTGAAAAAACCCAACACTATGGAAGCTTACATACCTCTTAGGGATCAAACCTATGGCGAAAATCCGCAAGAGAACTCAAGAACTTCGACGATCGCCTTGATCCTTTCCTCTTTTCTCCTCTTTTCTCTTCTTGAACTCTCAACTAAAATCCTAGGCGTATATTAGGATTATAAAACTGAACCTAATCAGATTAGACCCCTAAAACCTTACCAAAAACGAATTAAATCTGTTTGGGTAAAGAAAAGACAAAAATACCACTTTCTATTTTGGTGTAACTCTCCTTATTTGGACAGCCTGACTTCAAAAGGGTATATCTCACTCATCCAAAATCTAAACTTAGAAAACTCGGTGTCGTTGTAAAGATAATTCAAATATATTTCCTACGGTATCTTGTAGCACACTTAACTCATCCTGATATAAGAGTTATGGTCGTTTGAAGTTGACCTAAAACTCATACTTATCTTAACTTGCCAAATTTCATAATTTTCTATTTCTAATTTTGTTCTTTTTGGAACTAAAGGTGCTACATCTTGTGACCTGAATACTCAAGAAATTTTGATTTCCTCGGTAAAATCCTACTCAGAACGAAGGATGGTTCGAGTCTCAGTTCAAAAAATTTCTGGGGTGTTACAATATCTCCCCTTTGGGATCATTCGTCCCCGAATGATGATTGGACTGGGTATGGAATGGGGTTACCCTTACCAAGGTGTGAGTCTAATGGTACGCTTTCGCTATATTCAAGCTTAACCCAAATCCTTAGGTTCGGGTTCTATACCTCTCTATTAGGAATCATAACCCAAGACTATTACACCTTACCACCACATTCAAGCTTAATAATCTAACAACTCCATGGACTCCTACTAACCAACTCCTTCAGAACCAACTAAGGGCTCTCATTTAACTATTTCTCATAGTAAATTCTCATCCTCCTCTTCCTTCACATTTATAACTGTAGATGGAATAAACACCCATCACTATCACGATAAGATCATTAACTTCTCTTTCTAAGATCACTCCATTACTAAAAGGACCTCTAAAAATATATCCCACAACTCTTTGGAACTCATTACTATCTTATTCTCAAACACTTGGCTTGATTTCTCATTTTCTCATCTCCCCCTTAGGTCTAAAGCTGACAGTTGAAAGCTATAGACCTATTCCATTATCCTAACTGGTCTATATCCTCTTTTTCTCTAATACTTGGCATAAGTTTACCTCATGACTACCGAACTCTCAATAAGTACGTACTAAGACCTCTTCCTAAGGTGTGTCTCTTATCCTCTTTTGATTACATACCCTCTTGGTACACCTCTTAATGCTCTTGTTACTCTTGTGACTTAGCCACACTTCACCGCCCTTATCTAAAGGTTAGGGTCTCTCACTTGTACCACTCATATTTCTTGGAGCAAACAACTCAATTCCTCAAGTCCTCTAGATGAAATCTCAAAATTAACATAAGTACCCTCATATTACCATTCATTTGATGGTGATACTCATCTCAAATTCAAGCTTAATGTTTATTGCTAAACCTGAATATCAATACAATTTCTCACCTACTATACTATACTTTATTACTTAATCAGTTCTATAGCCTTTCCGAGCATCATGAGCCTCTCAAACACATCATAATCCTAGCTTAGATCTATCACTTCATAAATACTCTGCTCTCTTATTCAACAGAAGAATTTAGTCTCCTCTAATACGATGGCACATCGAAATCAACTCTATTCTGGTTAACAAATATATACTCTATCTCATCTTGATTTTCAATTCTTACTCTATCCATAAGGGAAAACTCCTCATCAATAACTTACTAGGTGGATGACTATAATAACATAGCTTGCCTCATCACTATCTCCCTTTCTAGGATTACTAAACCTTTGCATACTTTCCTCTTACTCTGGGCTCTTTCACTCTTACTGCTCATGATCTCGTAACTCATGTTACCTTTTCGGGTGAAAATCTTTTAAAAAGGATGTCAGCTGAAACTAGGCTTAAGAAAAAGAGTACAACTCACTTTTAGCTCAAACTAATGATTCATATAATAATGGGTGTATTACTCTGAAACTGAACACTTAACTCACTCCTGGCCTTCTCTCAATCCCCTCTGGAGTCTCATGACTTCCCTATGATTTTTCTAAGAGAAACTCATTGATAAAGAACTGACTTTGGTTTTCAACCACCTGTAGTATCAGAGGTAGTCGACTGAATCTGAAAAATGCACGAGTAAGAATAAATCTCTATGACATTGCTCTATTGCAGGATTAAGAATATGAAAGAAGGGAAACTTTTCTTAAATGTCTGTAGTCCCTCATTTATAGAAGTGGGCTCCTCATAACTATAAATAAGATCCTACTAACAAGACTTCATAGACACCCTAGGACACTTGAACTTTGTGCTCTGAAACCAAGTTTGTCACGACATGAGCCTACACCCTGGATGAGGCCGGCACTCGAGAACCATTACTGGTCCCCAAGTGAACCCTCATCTTGACAGACTATAAACGGAGACTAACTCAAGCATACAAAGCTTAAAAACTGAACAAAATTCATGAAACTTACAAATCTTTAACTCAAATGAATAACTTTGAATAAAAATAGAATATTCAACTAGACAACAATGGGCAACTCAAGTGTTTAATACATTCAATAAGATAAATGAAACAAACTTCTCAAACTCTTAACTCTCTCTTGAATGTGAATTATGAATGCAAGAGTTATGGTTCATGATGTCAAAGATCTCATGATGATATAGTAGATTCATGAATGCATTCTCCTCATTCTCATACACACTTGCTCAAGTCTTGAAACAAGTTATTAGAAATTGTAGAAGACACCTCAAAAAGACTCAGAGGGACTTTCTAAAAAATGTTTGAAAGAACTCTCGAAACTTGACTCTCAACTCAACCTTGTATTTGATTTATCTATTCAAGGTTGTGATTTGTGATAGGAAAGATCTCGTGATGTTTAGGAGTATATTTAGATAGTTAAATATGAGAAACGATTGAAAAACACTGTATGGGGAACAAGTCCACGACGTGGAGATAAATTAAAATTTTTGGTGGAAATAATTTTTGAAACAATGGAATCCACGACCTCTCCAAGAAGTGGAGATAAAATTTTCACACTGAAGAAGGTCGCGGACCTGGCACCTGTTCCTTGTCCGTCTTTTTCTTCCTCGTCTTCTAACCCCAATTCACCTAAATTCGATTCTTTTTCTCAATTTGTCTATAGATTCAGATACCCAATACATGTACAAAAGAATCTAATCAAACACAACTCTAAAATCGACTTGATTTCCTCAAGAACTCATCAATCTCATCTTAACTAAGGAACAAAAGCAAATTTCAAGAACACGATTCAAGAACATCAAACCTTCATCTTTCTAGAATGAATTTAACGCTAAAATTAACATGATTGGCATGTAGTTGAACAAACCCAACACTATGGAAGTTACATACCTCTTAGGGATCAAACCCATGGGGAAAATCCGTAAGAGAACTTAAGAACTTCGACTTTCGCCTTGATCCTTTCCTCTTTTCTTCTCTTTTCTCTTCTTGAACTCTCAACTAAAACCCTAGGCTTCTCTTAGGATTATAAAACTGAACCTAATCAGATTAAACACCTAAAACCTTACTACAAATGAATTAAAATTGTTTGGATAAAGAAAAGACCAAAATACCCCTTCCTATTTTTGGGTAACTTTTCTTATTTGGACAGCCTGACTTCAAAAGGGTATATCTCACTCATCCAAACTCGAAACTTAACAAATACGGTGGCGTTGGAAATATAATTGAATTATATTTCCTACGGTATCTTGTAGCACACCTAACTCATCCTGTGATATAACTTTTGGTCATTCGAAGTTGACCCGAAACTCATACTTAACTTAACCTGCCAAATTTCAGATTTTGCTATTTCTAATTTAGTTCTTTTTGGAACTCAAGGTGCTATATCTAGTGACCTTAAAAATCAAGTAATTTTAATTTCCTCGATAAAATGCTACTCACAACGAAGGACGGTTCGAGTTTCAATTCAATTTTTTTTGGGGGTGTTACAATATATCCCCCTTGGGATTCGTACTCGAATGACGACTGGACTGGGTATGGAATCAGGTTACTCTTACCAAGGTCTGAGTCTAATGGTATGATTTCGCTATATTCAAGCTTAACCCAAATCCTTAGGTTCGGGTTCTATACCTCTCTATTGGGAATCATATCCCAAGACTATTACTCCTTACCACCACATTCAAGTTCAGTACTCTAACAACTCCATGGACTCCTACTAACCAACTCCTTCAGAACCAACTAAGGGCTCTCATTTAACTATTTCTCATAGTAAAACCTCATCCTCCTCTTCCTTCACATTTACAACTTAAATGGAATAAACTCCCATCACTATCACGATAAGATCATTAACCTTCTCTTTCTAACATCACTCCATTACTAAAAAGACTTCTAAAAAGATATCCCACAACTCTTTGGAACTCGTTACTATCTTATTCTCAAACACTTGACTTGATTTCTCAGCTTGTCATCTCCCCCTTAGGTCTAAAGCTGACACTTGAAAGCTATGGACCTATTCCATATCTCTAACTGGTCTACATCCTCTTTTTCTCTAACACTTGGCAGAAGTTTACCTCATGAGTACTGAACTCTCAATAAGCAGGTACTAAGACCTCTTCCTAAGGTGTTTTTCTTAACCTCTTTTGATCACATACCCTCTTGATACACCTCTTAATGCTCTTGTTACTCTTGTGACTTAGCCACACTTCACTGCCCTTATCTAAAGGTTAGGGTCTCTAACTTGTACCACTCATATTTCTTGCAGCTAACAACTCAATTCCTCAAGTCTTCTAGATCAAATCTCAAAACTAACATAATTACCCTCCTATTTCCATTCTTTTGATGATGACACTCATCTCAATTCAAGCTTAATATTTATTACTAAACCTGAATATCAATACCATTTCTCACCTACTATACTATTCTTTATTACTTAATCAGTTCTATAACCTTTCCGAACATCATGAATCTCTCAAACAAATCATAAGCCAAGCTTAGATATATTGCTTTATAAATACTCTGCTCTCTTATTCAACACATGAATTTAGTCTCCTCTAATACGATGGCAAATCGACATCAACTCTGTTCTGGTTAACAAATATATATTCTATCTCATCTTGATTATCTACTCTTACTCTACCCATAAGGGAAAACTCCTCATCAATAACTTACTAGGTGGATGACTATAATAACATAGCTTGCCTCATCATTGTCTCCCTTTTTAGGATTACTAAACCTCTGCATACTTTCCTCTACCTCTGGGATCTTTCACTACTACTGCTCATGATCTCGTAACTCATGTTACCTTTACGGGTGAAAATCTTTCCAAGCTCTAAACATACTTCTTAAAAAGGATCTCAGTTGAAACTAGGCTTAAGGAAAATAGAGTACAACTCGCTTTTATCTCAAACGCACGATTCATATAATTATAGGTGCATTCCTCTGAAATTGAACACTTAAATCACTCCTGGGCTTCTCTCAATCCCCTTTGGAGTTTCATGACTTCCTCAAGATTTTGCTTAGAGAAACTCATTGATAAAGAACTGACTTTGCTTTTCAACTACCTCTAGTATGAGAGGTAGTCGACTGAATCTGAAAAAATGCACTATTATGAATAAATCTCTATGACATAGCTCTATTGCACTGTTAAGAGCATGAACGAAGGGAAACTTTTCTTAAATGTCTGTAGTCCCTCATTTGTAGAAGTGGGGCCCTCACAACCATAAATAAGATCCTACTAACACAGCTTCATAGGCACCTTAGGACACTTGAACTTTGTGCTCTGATACCAAGATTGTCACGATCCAAGCCTACACCTTGGACGTGGACGACACTTGAGAACCATTGCTGGTCCCTAAGCGAACCCTTGCTGGTCCCCAAGCAAAACCTCATCCTAGCTGACTACAAGTGGAAGACTAACTCAAACATACAAAGCTTAAAAACTGAATAAAATTCATGAAACTAACAAATCTTAATAACGCACGAGTATGAATAATTCTCTATGACATAGCTCTATTGCACGATTAAGAGTATGAAAGAAGGGAAACTTTTCTTAAATGTCTGTAGTCCCTCATTTATAGAAGTGGGGCCCTCACAACCATAAATAAGATCCTACTAACACGGCTTCTTAGATACCTTAGAACACTTGAACTTTGTGCTCTGATACCAAGATTATCACGACCCAAGCCTACACCCTGGACATGGACGACACTTGAAAACCATTGCTGGTCCCCAAGCGAACCATGGTGACTACATGTCACGACCCAAGCCTAGGGCCTAGACGTGACATGGTGAATGAGGAACCCGAAGGAACCCCAAACAAGCCTCTCAAACTTGTCATCACACTTCATCGGTCGCGGAAGTACATTCAACATTAATTAACGGGAAATAGGGACTAAGGGC